>CM076577.1:822971687-823126687 GCA_034641835.2 Pinus albicaulis
TCTTCGTATTCTACGAAATCTGAAGGATGAGAGTGACGACTCCAATCCTCCCGGTTTGTCCAGGGAATTGATCATACGGAGAAGAACAGGGATATTTACAAAGCTTCATGAGCTTTGCTTGCCGCATGTCCCTGCAAAGCTTGAAAAAGGCCGCCAATATCAGAGCAGAGAAAGAGTATCAGATTAAAGATAAAATGAACCAGAGCAGTGGTTTTGTGAGAAGATTGGTGGGGATTACGGCTAAGACGGTTATCAGAAGCCTAATCCCTGGCTCAGAACACAGATTAAAGCAAAACCTAAAAGTGTTCGGCAGACAGATCGCCTCCACCGCCATACTTCGAGGCGAATTGATTCCTCAACCACCACAGTGCCACCTATTGCCTCAGAAAGCTCAAACAGAGGATGAATTTATTGAACAGGATCAGATATTATGCCTCGAACAACCAAAGAAGTTATTACTGCACCGGATTTCAACGACAAAATATCTGCAGAGCAACCCTAACAGTACGCAGAGCCTCAAAGGTCAATATAAGCTCTCTTCGAGCTTACTTCTTAAGTATAAACACATTAATGCAATATAACACTTGTAGAATTTCTTCATCGAACCTCTCAGGGTCAGGAATACATTAATTCTGCATTGATTTTGTTTGAGATCTTTTAATTGGATCTCACCTCCTCATCCTTCTATAAATACCTCAATAGAAGATGAGTGAGGGGTTGGATTAGTTGGTTGTTAATGTAATTGCTGAAGCGCCGTAGCTATTTCTGAGTGGAAAACTCTTGACTGTAAATAGTGGTTTCATGGGCTCTTGGAGCTCTGCTTGTAACAGATAGGTTAGATTGTGAAAAGAGATGGATTAAAACACTAGATTTGAAGATTATAACCGGTTTGAAGCAATCAATACAAGTGGATTTATGGGATCCTGGTCTATGCTGATGGTGATGTTATTCTCACTGTAACTTGTTATTTTATCTCTGTTTTCAATTTGTTTCATTTTCTACTATAAAGAACAGTTTAAACAGTGTTAGAGTTCGCTGTACACCAGTGACTTTCTCTGGGTGAAAAATCTTTATCCCAATGTTTTCTTCTTATTGTGTTATTTAGAAATGATTTAATTCAGCCTAAGCACAGAGATGCTGGCGTTCCCTCATCTCTTCGTCACTGCTGAATGTTGTTTTTAAATGTTACTTTCATAGATGTGGTGCAAGGAATGAATTGAGGAAATCAAAGGTTAGCCCTGAGTCCCTTTCTTGTTTGCTCAACTGTTTGTCTGTTTCCCTTAGGATGTGTCAAAAGCTGACTAGTTTCAAAGTACTTATCAGATCTTAGGCCATTCTGTGTTATCTTGGTGATTGTCTTGGAAGTAACTAAGTAAAGGAGAACTAAGATGAGGAGAAAGGTGAGCCCTGCCCACTAGTTTCTGCTCCAAAGGTTGCCTTCAAGTTTCCCTTTGTTTTTAATATGTTTTCTATTAGAAGTGTATCAAAGGCTGGCTAGTTTCAAAGTACTTACCAGATCCTAGTTTGCTTCTATGTTTTTCTTAAGTGCCTGGTCAAAGGCTGGCTAGTTTCAAAGTACTTACCAGATCCTGGGCTGCTCTTTTTTCTGCATCTGTTGATTCCCTTTCTTGTTGTATCACCCCATTCCATAAATCAAACTTCAAAGAGATCCTTAGGCCTAGATGACTTGCCCCATAGATTACTCTTGAACCTGGATGTTTCAATTAAATTCCCTTATGACTCCATAGCCCAATGGATTGAAAACTTTCCATCATCTTTCTTTAGAATCAAAGCTTATTTTGTTTACTTGCAACTTCTCACCTTTGAACTTATTTGCATATAGATCTTTCCGTCTCAGACAGCAGCTATGTTCAACCATCTAAGAAAACCAAACAAAACCCTTGGCCTTCATAACTAGCCTAATATCATCACCCTAAACTTCAAAGAAAATATCCATCTTTGTACATATTGGAGAGATCCCTCTCCGGATTCAGGAGGGCTAGATCCTAGAATCCCAAAGTTGGTTGAAATGATGTTAACTCTGTGATTGGACTTTTCCAATCTTGCTTGTTACAGAGACCTAACATTCCTGGCGACTCCACTGGGGAGTTTAACCCAAAATCTCTGGTCCCATGACAATTGTTCTATTTTGCAGCTGAGCCACCAGGAACTAACATTTCTGGCGACTCCGCTGGGGACTCTTACCTCAGAATCCTCATATAAACATTTGGAGAGTAAAAAGCAGCCTTTCCAAGCACTACCAAAGAATGGTAATCACGATAAAACTTGTTTGGATCAGTGACAAACTAGGTCAATCCTAGGGTTCTTTTAAATCTTTATCTAACCTTGGAAAAATCAGCTAGCTTAGCCACAAGGATAGACTGTCTTTGTTTCTTAACTGTAGCTAAGTTTTGAGGCAAAGCTAGGACATTCTTTAAAGAAACCACAAATATAAACAATTCCGAAAATACCAAAAACATTGCAGATTGGTAGTGAAACACTAGTTTTGATACCTGCATACGACTTTGATGTGTTTTACTCTTTACTCTTAGACAGAGTCTGGAAAGGGCCAGGTAGCCTCTGGATCTCATCCTCTTTAAGGGGTGACACATCTAGTGAATGCTCTCCCATTCAATCCATGGTTAGAGTCTGTTGTATTTTGAGATATCCCTGAAAAGAAATGTTCCACAAACACTGAGGTGGACAGTGTACTTTTGTGAAAATTCTCTGAACCTTCCACCTGGCGACTCCACCACCCTGAACAGACCTTAAGACTCCACTGGAAAGAACCCTTATCATTATAAAATCATTTCAAACTCAGTTAAAGGACTGTAGGATTCGAATTGAGAAAACAGATTAGTTAACCGTCTAAAGATTGTCATATCTGGTTGAACTTTTCTTGTTTAGATTGGATCTAATCCCATAAACATTGTGGCTCCTAAAAATATTCATACTAGAGCCCATCCTGACCCGGATCCTCCTGAAATAGTTGACAACCCTGAAAGAATTCTTAGGAAGTCTCCTAGGATACAATCCTCAACTATCTTCAGATCCCTCATAAGAGCCAATTCAGTCCCTGAAAACCTTTTAGCTCTTCATGAATCACAAATTGACTTGTTAAACCCATTCAGAACTAGGTCATTTGGTGATTTAGGTCAGTTAGATTCTGAGCCTACCCTTTCATCTCCCGAAACCAGTGGGACTCTTGGGAATAGAGAATCAACACCTCCTGATTTACATTTCATACATAATCTAGGAGCCTCTCACCCCAGGTCAACTCAGAGATCTACTTCTGTTCCATCCACTTCTGTTCATCCTTCATCCACTGTTCAAACCACTCCACTTCAACCCATACCTCCACTTGTAAACCCACCCCCACCACATATCATGGCAGCATGGTATGCTCCCTTAGTCCTTCCTGTACCATTAGTAAATATTCCACAGGACTATCAGTCCAAAATTCCATTATATGATGCTAATAATACCACAACAGCATCTCAACATGTGGACAGGATGAATGACTACTTTGACAGAAATGAAATTGATAATGAATCTGTCAAAATCAGATTGTTTTCTCAAAGTTTGGGGGGAGATGTGAGAAAATGGTTTAAAGGTTTAACCCCCCATAGTATTAACGACCTTCAAGCCTTCCATCAAACATTTTTAAACAAATGGGAAGTAAGGAAAAACCCTCTCCAAGTCCTTGCTGACTATAACAATCTCCATAGGAACCCTGGGGAAAGTGTGCAAGCTTATTGTACTAGATTTAACAGTGTGTATAACGCACTTTCCCCTGAACTGAAACCTCCTCAGGGATCAGCCTTAAACAAAGTTCCTGAAGGGTTTGATCCAGACATGACATATTCACTCAGAGAAAGAGTCTTTGCAACCCTTGAAGATATGCAAAGAGGTGCCCTTTCTGTAGAGGTGAACCTTATGGAGAAAAGAGCAAGGATGAAAGCTGAAAAGAAAGTATCTTTTAGAGAGGAATCCTCCCCTTCCACTTCAAGCTCAAAGATGGAAAGAATGATGGAAGAAATGATGAAGAAGATGAGCATTCTAGAGAAGGCGCAAGCGAGTATAAATCAAAATGCTCCTCAAAACAGAAATCAAAACCAGAATCAGAATTTTAGACGAAATCAGCCTCCTAACAGAGCCAGGGAAGATGATCAGCAGATCATCCCTCCCTTCCATCAGAACTTTTTAAGTGAGGTTGAGCAAACAGATCAAATAACAGAGGAAGATGATATAAACTTATTTGGGGTGGATGATGATGACTTTGAGGTTCATTATGATAATAAACGAGGTCTTTATACACCTTATGATGACAGAAGAGATGATGCTGAAAACAACTACCAAAACATGGAGAACGCTGTCATAGAACCTTTAAAGGAATATGAACTCAGAAGTAAGTCTAATCAACAAACACCCAACAATAAAACCTCTGACAAACCTTCTCAAAACAGCACTGCAACCAAGTCTAAAACGATTAAACAAAAGGACAAAACGGTGGCTGTTGATTCTGGTAAAGATAAAGAGAAAGACACTCAAAACATCGAAAAACAGAGTGCAAACATTAGTAGTACTAACACCTCAGTTAGTACTCCAGCAAAAGCGATTGTTTCAACTGTAGATGAACCGAATCAGCAAGCTGTTTTTGCTGATAAAGTGGCAGTAAACAAGGCTGAAGTCAGTATTCTGAAGAATCAAAACCTTTTTAGCCTGGAACAGGAAATCTCAAAGATCAAAATCTCTGTTCCTTTGACTGAGTTGGCTGCCCAACATGTATATAGGTCCAAAATTTTGAGGGCTTTGAAATTAGAAAATAATGAAGATACCCTCAATCTTAATGATGACCAACCAGAGCTTATTTTCGGTCCAAAGATTGAAGGAAAATTCCAAGAAGGCCCTGTGCCTCCATTTTATGTAAGCTTAAACATTCATGACAAAATCCTGCATAATGCTATGCATGATTCAGGTGCTTCCCATAATTTAATGCCAAAAGCTGTAATGGAGAGCCCGGGTCTTGAAATTACCAGACCTTACAAAGACCTGTACTCCTTTGACTCAAGTAGGGTTAAGTGTCTAGGATTGATTAAAGATCTATGTGTTAATCTAGCCCAAATTCCAGCCAAATGTTTGGTCATGGACGTTGTTGTGGCTGATGTTCCCCCAAAGTATGGAATGCTTTTATCAAGATCTTGGGGGGCTAAGTTACAAGGGACTATGCAAATGGACATGGCCTATGCAACCATCCCTGTCTTCAATCAAACTAGGAGGCTTTATAGAGAATCTCACATGCAATACACAGTAACAAGCCAGGAGCGGCCTCAAAACTCCCCACTTTATGCTATAAACACGAGCCTTGATTCTTTTATCATGTTCAATAATGAAACACTCACTGAACAATATGTTTTGAAAGAATCCATGGCTGGAATAAAAAAGGAGGAAAACGATGCCGAAGTGCCAAGACAGTTTACTGTGTCCGAAGATCCTAGCAAATTAAACACAGATCTTGAACTGCAAATCATCCGTCCTTTGAACTTAGGTCTTGACAGTCAGGGATACAGTCCTCAACCCGATGAACAACTTGAGGAACCAAATGATACAAAGTCCGTCCATCAAATTGAAAATCAACCTCTCTGGACTATGTATTTCGATGGGTCATGCACCAAAACAAATGCAAGTGCAGGTGTCTGGATCACTAACACCGAAAATAATCATACAGAATGTATCTCATGCAAATTAAACTTTCAGTGTTCCAACAACATAGCAGAATATGAATCCCTTCTCTTGGGCTTGCATCTTTTGAAAAAACTAGGTGCCAAGAAAATCGATGTATATGGGGATTCTGAGTTAATCATCAGGCAAGTCAATGGGGAGTACAATGCAAATCACCCCAGACTTAAGGCCTATAGGAATGATGTCATTGATATTTTGAAAACATTTGAGGGGTACACCTTATCTTTTGTCCCAAGGAAGAAAAACATTGCAGCCCACAATTTAGCCTTTGTTGCTAGAACATGCCCAATGTTGTATGATGACACCTCTCAGATAAAATTCAGACCAGCTATCCCAGATAACAAGAAATATTGGCAGGTGTTTGATGGAGACAAACAAATAGAAGACTTCATGCAATTCAGAAATGAGTTTGAACTCCATAGTTCAGATTCAGACTATGAGACAGACTGCAGTGAAGAAAATTTTTTTGGTGAAGAAGAACCGTCTCCACAGCTGGTAAATATAAACCTTCAGACTATCACATCCACACACCAAGCAGAATTAAGTCCGAAATCTGAAACACAAGAAATAGAAACTCTGCATTCTGATAATGATAGTCTGCCCAAGGGTTTGGCCCCTCTAGAAGAACTGTTTGATTTTGATGACGTGGCCAAAAAACCAAAACTGGAACCTGTGGAAACTGAAGTGGAAGAATGCAATATAGGCAGTGAGAAAAAACTGAGATTGATTAAACTGTCTAAAACTTTACCAGCTCATATTAAACTTAAATATTTAGAGCTGTTTAAAGAATTTTCTGATGTTTTTGCATGGAGTTACGAAGATCTTAAGTCCTATGACACCGAAATAATACAGCACAAAATCCCTCTTAAAGAAAACCAAAAACCATTCAAACAAAAACTGCGCCGAATCAACCCTATCCTGTTGCCATTGGTTAAGAAGGAAATTATGAAAATGCATGATGCTAGTATTATTGTCCCTATTAGATATTCGGAGTGGGTATCTAATCTAGTGTCAGTTAGGAAAAAGACTGGAGAAATCAGGCTTTGTATAGACTTCAGGAATTTAAACAAAGCTTCATTGAAGGATAACTACCCTTTGCCCAAGATGGATCATATTTTGCAAAGGGTGGTAGGGTCTAAAATAATCTCTTTGCTGGATGGCTATTCAGGGTATAACCAAGTCCTAGTCCACCCTGATGATCAATTAAAGACATCTTTTACTACACCCTGGGGCACTTTCATGTATGTGAAAATTCCTTTTGGTTTAATGAATGCTGGAGCAACCTTTCAGAGAGCCATGGACATAGCATTCTCGGAAGAATTAGGCTTCTTCATCATTATCTATCTTGATGATGTAACTGTGTTTTCAAAAACGGATGAAGAACACTTAGAACATTTGAGAAAAGTTTTCGAGAAGTGCAGAAGGTTTGGGATATCTTTGAACCCTAAGAAGACTTTATTTGGTCTCCAAGAAGGTAAACTTCTTGGGCACATCATTTCAGAAGAGGGCATAAAGATAGATCCCATGAGGATTGAGGCCATATTGCAAATCTCTCATCCTCGAAATATCAAAGAGTTGCAGTCTTTCATAGGAAAGATTAACTTTTTAAGAAGGTTCATCCCAAACTTGGCTGAGCTCCTTAGGAATATCACAAACATGTTGAAAAGGGAGCAAGGGGTAAAATGGACCGTGGAGGCAAAGACATCCTTTGAACTGGTTAAACAAGCGTTGACCAAAACACCAGTTCTCATAAGTCCCGATTTCTCAAAAGATTTTTATATCTTCTCATTTGCATCAGAACATACTATAGCTGCTGTCCTTTTACAGAAAAATCCACAAGGACAAGAGCAACCCATTGCATTCTTTAGCAAGGCATTGAGGGATGCCCCTTTGAAGTATAACATTATGGAAAAACAGGCTTTTGCTTTGGTAAAAGCTTTAAAAGACTTCAGGGTATACATCCTTCACTCACACATTATTGCCTTTGTCCCAAATTCAGTTGTAAAGGACATTCTAACCCAGGATCCAGATGGTAAGAGAGGTAAGTGGATTGTTGTTATTCTTGAATATGATTTAAAGATTAAACCCACGAAGCTTATCAAAGGTCAAGGTCTAGCGAGGCTAATGGCCGAATCAAATTGTGAAGTTCTTGATATTAACATGATTAATGCTTTGGATGACCAAGAAGAATTCCCAACCCCCATTGTCGAAGATTATTTTGCGAATTCTCCTTGGTATGCTGATATTGTTTATGTTTTGCTTAATTTAAACACACCGCCTGGTTTATCCAAAACAAAGGCAAGATTCCTAAAGTTAAAAGCTGTAAACTATTGCATTATTGATAAATGTCTTTATTGGAAAAATGCTGGTGGTATATTGCTTAAATGTTTGCCTGAGTTTGATGCAGAAAAGATTAAGCAGGAATTCCATGAAGGAGAGTGTGGAGGCCATTTATACTGGAAGTCAACAGCCAACAAAATTTTGAGGGCTGGTTTCTATTGGCCTACTCTTTTTCCTGACGTACATAAACTGACAACCACTTGCCATAAATGCCAATTGTTTGAAGGCAAGAGAAAATTACTACCCCTTCCTCTGCATCCAATTACTGTTGAAGCCCCTTTTCAACAGTGGGGACTTGACTTCATAGGAGAAATCCACCCTTCATCCTCTGCCCAACACCGGTGGATCCTCACTGCCACAGACTATTTCATTAAGTGGATAGAAGCCATTTCTTGTAGACAGGCCAATGATTCAGTTATCATAAAATTCATAGAAACCAATATCCTTTCCAGATTTGGCTGTCCTACCAAGATCATTACAGATAATGCAGCAGCATTTGGATCAAAGAAAATGGTTGAATTCTGTCATAAGTATCAGATAACATTGGGGCACTCCACAGCTTATTACCCTCAAGGTAATGGACTTGCAGAGTCTTCCAACAAAAGCTTAGTGAACATAATAAAGAAACTGTTGGAAGACAATAAGAAGTCTTGGCACACCAAGCTGGTTCATGCACTTTGGGCTAACAAGTTAACATTGAAGAAATCCATTGGTATGTCACCCTTCCAGCTTGTATACGGTACAGATGCAATTTTTCCTAACAGCCTTGGTGTACCAGTTATGAAGTTAATTCAAGAGTTGCAGACTGAAGACAATGACATAATCAGAAGAATAAATCAGACCATTCATCTTCAGCAAACCAGAGAGGAAGTGTACCAAAAAGCATTACAGAAGCAAGACAATATCAAGAAGATATTTGACAGAAGAACAAAGGCCAGTAATTTCAAAATTGGGGACAAAGTGTTAAGGTGGGACTCCAAAAGAGAAGACAAGGGAAAGCATGGTAAATTTGACAATCTATGGCTTGGCCCTTACTCCATTCATTCAGTTGCTGGGAACAATGCATTTTTCTTACAGGAACTGAATGGAGCAGAATTGTTTGGGGGTCCTGTCAATGGCACGATGCTCAAGCATTATCTTTCTTAAAATTATTTCATGATTCGGAAGCCTTTTCACCTTTTTTCATTGTAAATACTGCATCCATCATTGCATTTAAAGTTATAAAAAATCAAAAATACAAAAACAAAGAAAAAAATGAAAAGAGGGCAGGAATGTAAAATAAGAAAGGCAAGGCCCCATGCCAAAAAAAGAGAAATGGATCGGAAAGTGTGCAAGCTTAAATGCCACTCCTCTAAACACACTTCTAATTAGTCAAACTGTTTAATCTTGACTGATTAGCTTTCAATTTTCTGCTGATAAGGTAGCAAAGTGGATTTGCCAAACTGTTTAATCTTGGCTTATCAGTAGATAGAGTAGGGTAGAAATCAAGGTTCAAACAAACTCAAAATCTGAACCAAAGTTTCCAAAGAAATGACTCAAATCTACTCTAATTTCTGATTCAAAGAAGAGACCTGGTTCTAATTCACTCAAAACTCGAACCAGAAGAGAAGCAAAGATAGCTCACTGAAAAGAAAGAACAGAGCTGTGAATATGAGGAAAGGCTATAATGAGAAAATTTTCAGATCTTAAGCCTTCTGTTTTGATTTTAAATTTTCTGCAAATAATAATCTATGTGCAGCTTGTCTTTATGCCATAGATCATAGCAGGTCGAACAGTTCAATCTTGGCTTGGCTATTTTTAAATTTCTGTTGTAGAATTTAGAGAATGAAAGTTTGTTGGACTGTTTAATCCCAACAAACAGTAGAATAGGTAGAGGAATATCTGAACTCAACTGTTTAATCTGAGTTCGGGGAGAAATAAGGAGTAGAAGTAGATCAGATTTACTGCTTTCAAAAGAATAAAATGTTGTGTTAAGAGTTTTCCAATCCAAGTGCACTCTGATGAAGAAAAAATGTTAGACCAGTAGGATTGGGGTAGGTAGAAGTTGTATTGATGAAATTCAGTTTTCTTTCATGACTGACCTTATTTTGTCCAGAAGAAAAGCGAGAGCAAGTGATCAGATACCGGACACCAGTCAACATCCCAGAGGAATCAGGTCTGAATTCTTGATGCCTTCAAGAAGGCACCATCCCCAAGTGGAGCCACTGTTAGCCACCTATATTTTTCAACTATGACAGTTGGTGGCTAAATGGTCTTTGCAGCCTTCAAGAAACAAGTTTAAAATCCTGAAAATTGTTGGTACTTGAAGTCTGTTGACAAAAGTCCAAACTACTGTTGGTTTTACATACTCTCCCTCCTCTCTGCCTCTGATATACCATGAAAATCCTAATCAAAATGCTGCTGCATCCCCCTCCTTGTCCTCTCCCCTTCTTCCACCTTTCCTCCATTTTTTCAACTCTCTTCTCGACCATAAAAAACCTCATAAAACCCTTTTATATCCCATATTCCTCCATTAATCTCATTCCCCAAGGTCGAAAACACACTTTTTAACCTATCGGAGCCTTTTCTGCTCTTGCGAAAATCATTGAAAAACCATGGAAAAACATACATTTTTCATGCGTTGGGCTTTAGCCCCTCAGGCTAAGCCCCTGCTTTCTCTTCATCCATATGTCCCCACGCCGGAACCACGTGCTAAACCCACCAGGCGCTTAAACTCGGAAATAATTCATTGCCCGAAAAACATTGAAGACCGTTGTAAAATGCAAAAAACGGGTTTGTTTTATTTTTCCAACGAAGAAAATAATATTAAAACTCCGTCGTTGATCTCTCCCACGGATCAACGGTGCGGAGTATCCCGTCAGCTGGTGAACCCCTCCCCCTTTTTCGCCGCGCTGTTTTCCTTTCCCACCGGTATGTGCCCGCACCACCTTTCGTCCGGAGGTGGTTTTGTGCCGTCGGCCAGCGATTCCACGCGCCGACTGACACGTGTTCTCCACCTCGCCCCCAAACCACCGTTCCGTGCCTTCTCCCCGCACGTTAAACATTGTCTTATGACCCCGCAGCGGGATTTCTCCCCGCCGTCGGATCTGGGCCTTCCCATCCGACGGTCCCCATCGCCTTTTTTCGTTCGCTCTTTAATAAACCCGCACGCCCGTTAAATCTCTCCTGGTGCTCTCGAAAATCGATCCCCACCGTCGATCTCTACGGATCAACGGCTCTCTTTTATCCTCCTGATTCTATTGTACAGCCCACCTTTTCCCGTTGACTGTTCAAAATCGCTCCTGGCCGTCGATCGCAATACGATCAACGGTTCCGATCTCTCCATCCACCCGCACGCCCTCCGATGCAGTCTGCCCATATAACGCAGGATTTCCTCATTTTTCTTGTTTTTTGCAGGTTTTCAAAGGGTTTTTCTTCGTATTCTACGAAATATGAAGGATGAGAGTGACGACTCCAATCCTCCCGGTTTGTCCAGGGAATTGACCATACGGAGAAGAACAGGGATATTTACAAAGCTTCATGAGCTTTGCTTGCCGCATGTCCCTGCAAAGCTTGAAAAAGGCCGCCAATATCAGAGCAGAGAAAGAGTATCGGATTAAAGATAAAATGAACTAGAGCAGTGGTTTTGTGAGAAGATTGGTGGGGATTACGGCTAAGACGGTTATCAGAAGCCTAATCCCCGGCTCAGAACACGGATTAAAGCAAAACCTAAAAGTGTTCGGCAGACAGATCGCCTCCACCGCCATACTTCGAGGCGAATTGATTCCTCAACCACCACAGTGCTACCTATTACCTCAGAAAGCTCAAACAGAGGATGAATTTATTGAACATGATCAGATATTATGCCTAGAACAACCAAAGAAGTTATTACTGCACCGGATTTCAACGAAAAAATATCTGCAGAGCAACCCTAACAGTACGCAGAGCCTCAAAGGTCAATATAATCTCTCTTCGAGCTTACTTCTTAAGTATAAACACATTAATGCAATATAACACCTGTAGAATTTCTTCATCGAACCTCTCAGGGTCAGGAATACATTAATTCTGCATTGATTGTGTTTGAGATCTTTTAATTGGATCTCACCTCCTCATCCTTCTATAAATACCTCAATAGAAGATGAGTGAGGGGTTGGATTAGTTGGTTGTTAATGTAATTGCTGAAGCGCCGTAGCTATTTCTGAGTGGAAAACTCTTGACTGTAAATAGTGGTTTCATGGGCTCTTGGAGCTCTGCTTGTAACAGATAGGTTAGATTGTGAAAAGAGATGGATTACAACACTGGATTTGAAGATTGTAACCGGTTTGAAGCAATCAATACAAGTGGATTTATGGGATCCTGGTCTATGCTGATGGTGATGTTATTCTCACTGTAACTTGTTATTTTATCTCTGTTTTCAATTTGTTTCATTTTCTACTATAAAGAACAGTTTAAACAGTGTTAGAGTTTGCTGTACACCAGTGACTTTCTCTGGCTGAAAAATATTTATCCCAATGTTTTCTTCTTATTGTGTTATTTAGAAATGATTTAATTCAGTTTAAGCACAGAGATGCTGGCGTTCCCTCATCTCTTCGTCACTGCTGAATGTTGTTTTTTAAATGTTACTTTCATATATGTGGTGCAAGGAATGAATTGAGGAAATCAAAGGTTAGCCCTGAGTCCCTTTCTTGTTTGCTCAACTGTTTGTCTGTTTCCCTTAGGATGTGTCAAAAGCTGACTAGTTTCAAAGTACTTATCAGATCTTGGGCCATTCTGTGTTATCTTGGTGATTGTCTTGGAAGTAACCAAGTAAAGAAGAACGAAGATGAGGAGAAAGGTGAGCCATGCCCGCTAGTTTCTACTCCAAAGGTTGCCTTCAAGTTTCCCTTTGTTTTTAATCTCTGTTCTATCAGAAGTGTATCAAAGGCTGGATAGTTTCAAAGTACTTACCAGATCATAGTTTTCTTCTATGTTTTTCTTAAGTTCCTGGTCAAAGGCTGGCTATTTTCAAAGTACTTACCAGATCCTGGGCTGCTCTTTGTTCTGCATATGTTAATTCCCTTTCTTTTTTGTATCACCCCATTCCATAAATCAAACTTCAAAGAGATCCTTAGGCCTAGATGACTTGCCCCATAGATTACTCTTGAACCTGGATGCTTCAATTAAATTCTCTTATGACTCCATAGCCCAATGGATTGAAAACTTGCCATCATCTTTCTTTAGAATCAAAGCTTATGCTGTTTGCTTGCAACTTTTCACCTTTGAACCTATTTGCATATAGATCTTTCCACCTCAGACAGCAACTATGTTCCACCATCTGAGAAAACCAAAAAGTGAATATCAAAGAATAATTTTGAATATCAAAGGTCAAAGTGCGTGTGGATCTAAGTTTGAAAATGTTATGAAAAAAGGGATCTAATAGGGTAGTACAATTTGGTGCTTGTAAATCAAGGGATTAAAGTCTCCTCCAAGTTGGTGCTTGTCACTTTGGAATGAAGTCTCCTTTAGGTTGGTGCATATAAATATCAAGGGACCAAATTCTCCTTTAGGTTGGTGCCCATAAATCGAGGGATCAATGTATCCTTCAAATGAATGCTTATAAATCGAGGGATAGGTGTCTCTTTTAGGTTGGTTCCTGTAAATATCAGGGGGTGGGTGTCTCTTGGTTGGTGCTAGTAAATTGAATGTAATAGTCACGTTGGTGCCTACAATAATATTCAAACATAAGTTTTGTGGTTTTACCCAGGAAAATATTTGTGTCTCCTAATCTATGTGTGCAATGTTTAATTTATGTGTTGTTATATGGTTTATTAGTAATATCTTAAATGTTGTTAAAAATTTTGTAATACTAATTCAACAACCTCCCCTTCTTAGTATTACCTTGGATTCAACATAATAGAGCCATCAAACGTATCACAATATAAATGATAATAAGTAGAAGAGGTAAGAAAATCGAATCCCTTTTTTAGACACATCTCATTCCATAAATAGATTTGTGAGTGTTATCACTGGAAAATCGGACAAGAAAAGATGACATTTTTTAATGTCAGGTAGAAGGATTTATAGGGCTGAGAGACATTAGAAAATCTAAAGTGTTTAAAAATATCTAAGGTCTGAAAGGAAAAATCAAATTGCGCACAAAAAGAACCTGTCAAATTCGCCTTTGCGTGCAAAATTCTTTGATAAGTGCGTCTTTGCGCGGCTTTTCCTCAAAAAGCCGTGTGGTCCTAAGAGTGGCAGGAGTCAATTTCCGGGACCATAAGGCACACTCCAAAAAATTGATCTCACACTTGAGGCCGCCTAAGGAAAACCACCCAATCCTCCTTAGGACCTCAAAGGAGCACACAATGGAATCACCCTCCTCTCATGGGTCACCATTTATAATGTACCAAGAGAGGGAAGGAGGATTTGAATTCTCCTATAAAAGGCCACCAAGAGATGAACAATAGGAGAGCACATTTTTATGCTAGACAAAATTGCCCCAAGCAATTCCGAAGCAGAGATAGAGGGGACTCATTTGTTGGCCATCCAACAACTCGAGTCCACCATAGTAGAGAGAGGGAGAATTTTCGCCAAGGCAGCTCAGAAGTAAAGACATCCTTGCATCGGGACTTGGAGCTCCATAGTTCCACGGGCCCCTTGGAAAGTGGGTTAAAGTTTCATCCTCATTTAGTACTAGAACTCAATAAGAGGGGACGTAAGCACCACCGTTTGGATTATTGAAGTTTTTTGACTCTATTTAGAGCTTTTTTTTTATTTGTTTTAGTTTTAGTTTAGTTTTTATGTTTGAATATGCATGCTATTTCTCTATCTAGTATGTTTATGTTTTAGCATGTTCCACTAACTTGATTGAATCAATCTATTTTCTTCCTGTGACCAATAACTTAAGATGGAAAAACCACCCCTCTTAAGCAAGTGTGATTTGGTACATTCGTGCCCCAAACACACCAACACAGGATTGGCGACTCCACTGACTTTTATTTTTAAGTTTATGTGGTTGTTCCTTTTTGCAGAGACCTCCGTCTTTACTGTGGAGTTGGGCTGGAATTGGCCCATTTCTCTCCTTCACTACCTGGTTCATCCCAAGTGATAGGCTGAAGTTGAAGAGCTTGAAAAAAATTACATTGCAGGAAATTATTCGGCTTTCTTACAGACAGATGCACCCCAGTGCGCGCGTTCAGAGGTGACCTGCGTGCAGAAATCATGCCTGTTTCAGGCTTTTGCGCGTGAACACCATAAGTAGGATTTTTCCTAATATTTACATCTTTTTATTGATTTTAAAGGTGACTGGAAACCCATAATACATTTTCCAGCACTGGTTGAGGTGCCCCGCAACTTTCTAAAGTTCACTATTACCTGCTTTTAGTAGTTTAGGTGTTGGTTTTATTCCAAGTTGATTTTCGCAAAGTTAACACATAGTTTAAGTAGGAGGAAAATTAACTTGCTTTCTAAAATAGTTTATGTTTTGCGAATTTAGGTACCAAAACACCTAGTTAATTAGCCAAAGTAAGTGGCCCAAGTCCACACATGCTTAGCTAGTTCTTTTTTCTAGTGTAAAATTCATTAGTTTAGTTCAATTTTTGCACTAGGATTTTGGGACAAGGATCAAATTGTCTATAGAAGAGCAAGTAATTTTTGCTTCCTTTGCACCCTCCGGTGTTCCTAGGCAAGCATATGCACACTCTCTATTGCTAACTTACCATCTCCCAATAGTTGATCATATATATTAACTAGGAAAAATTCAAAGCGGCCCATATCCGCGCATGTTTTTCATTTGAGCAAGGAACAACAAAACATAGTTTAAATAGGGGATTTTGAAAAGGATCATTGCATATCCACATGTTCAAACCATGTGCTTGTTCACCTTTTTTTCACACACACCCACACCCTAAGAAAATTAAAGACACCTAAAACTAACGTAACAAAACTCACTAAATTCTCCCCATAGGGGCCACAAAAGAATTTATAGTCTAAGTTAGGACCAAGGGGGTAGGCATCCAATAAGCTGCCTTGGTTAGTCTTCATCTTGAAACATAGAATTTGACTGTTTAGGGAACTTTCAAATCCACCTATCAACCCACAGAAAATAAAACCGGAGTGCGACAGAGACTCGATTCAGAGGGGGTTAGGCTTAGGCCCAGTGAGTGCGGTATTAGTTGGGGCTACATGACCCGGTTGATACTCAGTACTGGTAGCTGAACTACCAAGAAGACCAAGAATCGAACGATCACGTGGGATGGTGGAGCTTAGTGGCCAAAATTAGGGCATCCTTTCCCTATAGGTGACGGTGCAGGCAAGCACTAGATCCTCTACCCTTACCTTGGTGGATTTTCTTTAGTTGACTGGGGGTGTTGCCAGTTATTTCGGGACATTGTGCCAGCATTCGCAAGATATCTTCTCAAGGCCCAGTTAAATTTAAGTGTGAGGCCGATTAGGTCTTCTAGGATTTGAGTATCATACACAAACAACAAAAAACCATATTTTTTGATTGACTGATCACATAGAATTAATCTAAAGGGAAAATTTATTTTATTTTCGCTTTGTTTTATGTATGTGATTATATTTTATCTTTGATTAAAGTCTCTATCCTCTCAAATATTTCCAAAATAATACCTAGTCGACGACAGAACAAACCCAATGGGACCTCGTCGATCTAGACGTCTTTTGGACCTCCCCCCATTACCGGGAGGGGTTCCAAGTCTTTCGCCATTTAGGCATCAAAGACCGAACAATGCCACCCTTATTGGTTCATCCTTTATCGAGGCATATTTAGTTGGGAACCCTAGTCGATCTCCTAACACCACATCCATGAACACCCCCACAGGGTCACCACACACCACTCCTCCCACAACCCCTAGCGGGTAGAGAAGTGCTACCCATTATGGAAGCCAGGTGAATGCACAACAGGGTACGTCGTAGATAAATCCTATTCCTAACCAGAACATCATGTTTTCACAAGCTGCAATGGCTACAACCTCGCAGTCACCTTTTCTAGCCTCGTTAAATCTACCATATTTAACCAAATTAACAAATGACCCCATTGCTCACAACCCCATATGGCCTCCCATGCGCACGAAGCTCCCTTCGGACATTCCAAATTTCGAAGGAAAGCAAGCGAAATACATAGGAAATCATGTTATGCCTTTCCACCTGTGGAGTTCATCAAACAACATCGTTGATGATACTATTAGACTAATACTGTTTCAACGCACTCTAATCGGAGTAGCAACAAAATGGTATGTGGATAAACCCTCTACTACACATGGAGCCTTTAATGCCCTCGCTACTGCGTTCCTGACCTATTTTCAATTACCCATCCACCACGATTCTGGAATGGAGTTACCGAACCACTTTAGGCAAACCCCCGCCGTCCATATCTTGGATCATCTCCATGAATGGCGGTGACGTCTTAGTTTTTGCAAAGAAAAAATTGATGATCAAGTTCTGTTAGACCTGTTCTTGAAAATTATCACAGCAGAGATTTAAAAATATGTGGCACAACAAAATCCCACATCTGAAGAGGATGCCATTAGTAAGGCCCAACAGCTCGAGTTAATCTATATGCAGTCAGGGTATATTTACAATATCCTGCCTCGCACCTACAAACTTATAAAGAATTTCCAGGCGCGTTGAAATCTACAGATGGTTTAATTGGGTCATTGACCCAAAATCACCTAAGCAACAACGTTCAATACCCCAGTTACACGTATGATTCTATCCAGAACATACCATAACTCGACTACCAAATTCATCACATGCCTCCGCAGAATTTGACTAGTAGGGCGTCATCGTATCACCATCAACATGGAGGACTCTATCCTCTACCTTAGGGGACCCAGTACGTAGATAGAAATTATGACGAAAGAGTTAACGCCTAACATCCATTTACAAAACAGGGACCGCAATATGCTCAGTCCCCAACACAAGACCTGCCCATGCAGCATAATGCATAGGTGAACTTCATGCCACCCTCCCAAAACCAACTACGCCAACCATACAACTATAAGAATCCAAATTATCTTCCTAACACGGTTAAGAAAAAAGGAAAAAACAAGCCTAAAGGATATTATGGATGGGGGGGAAACAATTAACAATGCCCTCCGTGATCTTAGGCTGGAGGAAACTCCAACTGAAATCAAAACCAGGAGCCAAACAACTCCCAGAGGCAAAACAAAAGGCCAATCATTTGAACAAACCACTCTTGTTCAATCTGTGGTGAGTATGGCCATTACACTCACAACTGTCCCGACCTCCCTGAGCTAAAGAAGCTACAGAGTAATCATGGACAAGGAGGATCCTCCCAGTAGACAACAGTTGTGCATGAACCTTTCCCCCATCAAGGGATAGTTAGCACGTAGCAACAAAATCCCGATGATTCCAGAAAAAAATAGCCATGAAATCTACATGATTGGAAATGAAATGTTTTTTCAAACACAAAATCGAAATTACGATGCCCCACCAGACACCAACGCGTCAAGGTCTAGTACCAGTGCACCAACAACACCTTTGACCATATCAAAGATCCTTATTGAAACCTTGCCAAAGATGGCTAAAGGACCAGCTAGGCGAGCAAGAAACTATTCCAAAGCAGCCCACAACTATAGAATTGTGGATGATCTAGCTCAATCTATCGCCACTATGTTAGCTTTGGAGGTATTACAATAATGTACAAAGCAGCGGAAAGCCTTAGTTTCCGCATTAGGCACCATTGACCCTGCCGATTCACACCTAATGAATTTTGGTTTAGATAAAGCCACCCCTAGGCTTCCTTCAATGGTCGCCTTTCAAATACCAGTGTCGGTCCAAAACATTACCATTCACTAATGTATCATTGATGAGGGTGCATCCACATGAATCATGTCAAAGAATGTTTGGTAGAAGTTAGGGTCTCTCGAACTGAAGCCATCAAACATCACACTTAGAGCATACGATGGCCACCCTTCAGCCCCCATCGGTATCTACCAAAACGTCCTGGTTTGCTTATCCGGAAATACAATCCTTATAGACATTGAAGTCTTGGATGCCCAATTGGAATACAATATACTCCTTGTCCGAAGTTATATGTATTCCTTGTCAACCAATGCCTCCTTCATATTTTGAACTATGATGTTCCCTCATGAGGACCACAACGTTACTGTCGACCAGTTGACACATAGTGAAAAGCGACCCCTAACAAAAACCAATGTCATTCTACCCTATATAGACACATATTTGGACACTCTTACATAGTACCAAGAATATGGCCCCGACCAGTTCAAACCATCGTCCATCCTAGGATCATTCCTAAATGATCCCCCTGTTATCCCAAAGCCATCATCTAGCATCATAGAGGACCCAGTTTTCATGATGTCCACACCAAGCACCGAAGCTATTTAGGACATGGAGAAGAGCAGTAATGACACTGAGTCCTCGACCATGACAACCTCTCTAGCTAACGTTGCCTCCCAAAATCCTTTCCTCTTCCCCCCAGCTGGTTTTGTGTCACAACTGGTCATGGCCATGGTGGTCCTACCAAAATTATCATTTGAAATAACAGCTTGGTACCTAGTCCCACCCACTCCAATGGGAGTCACACACATCACCTCTACAGGGTTAATTGCCATCAATCCTGAACTGGCCCCAGCCGTTCAGGAGACTGTTGTAAACATCCCTACAAAGGAAATCCCCATTGCAAAACCGATGATTACGACCAAGAAAATCGAGAGAAGAGGAAAGAAGGTGGAGACTCCCACCACACAATGAGAATCACCATGCTATGCCATATTTGACGTAGTAGGCCAACCCACCCACATTTTCCCAGAGCTGGACAGATTGAAACCGCTCTTTAGCTCTGAGGTAGACATCACGACACCACGTTCCCATAAAAAGGGACCTGCCACAAAAAGTCAAGGAAAAGTATTGCGTACCAATCACGCATGCACTATCTGCAAGAATTATGGGCACTATACCCATCATTTCCTAGAGATCCTGTGATATAGGGATGCCTTACATGCCATCGAGTGATCCTACCAAGGGGATCCCTCCACCCAGTCATCTGGAGATGAACCTCGCGTGATTCTATACCTGCAGGAGGAACGATAGTCATCAGAAAGACTCTCGTTCATATTTCCCCCTCCTATCATATGCTGAACGCTGTGAGATGAGCGTGGTCACTTCATCAGGGAATGTGCATCCCTGGAACTCATCCACAGATGGTATCCTATTGAGTGTGTTTATTATGTTTGTTTACGAGCATCACAATTCACATGTGCTTTATGTGCCGACAACCACATTTTAGAATATTTCCACTATATCCCTCGATTCATCTTAGCACTAGCTAGTTTTAACCCAGCCATAGTCTGCCTCTCCTGAGAATATTGCTCAGACTCGAAATCTATGAACATCTCGACAACCCAAGAATATGTCACAAGCAGATCTATCCTCTTCCTGTCAGCTGAAAAGAGACCAATCAGGGAACCTTTAGTTACCCCCAACCGCTCTCTACAAATAAGGACAACATGTGCGTTATGTAAAATGCCCAATCTTGTCGTCACTACTTGCCTTGACTTAGAAGCGCTACGCTGCTGGTACCCAGTCATGCCACCAACTGAGCATGATGGAAACCCCATATCTAGGCTATTTTCCCCATTGTGTCAGGGTAATCACCACGAAAAACGCTGTACTTATATTCTGAAAGTTAGTCCTCTAATTAATATGATACATACATTAGAGAAGAAACAAGATGATCTCCTCAAATGATATAGAAAGTATATCACCTCGAGTCCGGAAAACCCACACCCACATTGACGTGATGGGAAAACTGGGACGACGCACCAACCAAGCATGAACCAGGTTCAACCTAGGATAACATGCAGACTATGCAACATGATCATCCATCGGGTCAATCAGTGCAAAGAACTGAAGCACTTGCAAACAGTTTTCGCAAAGTCTCTTCTCTCCCACAGAGACTTCTCTCTAACCAAGAGAAAATCCCGCATACTTATTGCCGTGTTTGTTCACACTTCCATTATACAATTAAATGTGAGTATCTCCCAAAGCTAAGAGTGGCAAGAGTAGCATTAATTTTACGCTCTCCAAAAGAGCTGGACACATCCACGCCTAAAACTCAGAAATGGGAGCATAAGCACTCGTCTTCTACCACAGATCCTTTCCAAGCTTCCACATATGGGATGAAGAATAGTGTTGATTCCCACACAATATACTTAGTTGGCACAGTGGTACCATGCACCATTTTTATTGGCCATAACCACGAACCAGAGGCATGCCTGCTAATGGAAAAATTTAGGCATCTTTGCAACCGGCACAATTTCCACTAACAGGTTATTGACCATCCTAACAGGGGACCCAAACTTACGCTCATGCAAGCTCCCATCAAAGAGATTCTCCCCTCACCAAACGCCGACGACATGATACACCATATACAATTCGTATCATCATGTATCGGAACTATGAATCGAGTTTTCTGCTCATCTGCCATAGGTGTCGAGTTAGTTGCAACTACGAGAGTAGTTGGACCTCCGACAATGCAAACCCAATATGAATACACTCTGTAGACCGCGCCTAGTTCCACCACATTGATGATGGAATCCTTCTCGTGTCTATCAACTAGCTCCATACGGATCAAACCTCTTCGGAACAGCCTTGCAAAAGATAAATCCCCCTTAGGGTCCCTATTTCATTAAGATGAGGACATCCTAGAAGCCACGAAGGAGCCAGATTATTTATGGGATGCAATGCATCACCGTTCGATATTTCTCCCCAATAAAATGTTCAGTCCTGAAAAGACAAAAGAATAAGAGATATATGTGATCGAATAAAAATATTTCCTCCCATCAGGGAAAGTCGATTGGTTCAAGAATCCTATCCTGGCGTCCAATGCGTTCGAGGAAGGAAATATGTCAAACATCTCACCTACCGTTAAGGTGAACATATCCCAAAATCCTGGTAAAGTCGAAGAAATCTCACTGGGGTAGCATGCTCTCCAGAAGAAATAAAATCTTATACCCAAATTCTACAAGAGTATCGAGATATCTTCATGTGGGACTACTCAGTAATGCCTCGTCTTAGTCTCACTATCGTAGAGCACCATATTGACACTTGGCCTGACGTACCTCCAGTGCGCCAGAAACATCGTCAACTGCACCCATCAAAGGTAGAATAAATAAAATGAGAAATTGACAAGCTTCACAAAAACGGGTTTATCTATCCCATTGCTTACACATCTTGGGTTTCCAACCCTGTTCCCGTCGTGAAAAAATAGGGAACAATACTTGTTTGCACCGATTTTCTGGATTTGAACAAATCATGTCCCAAGGAAAATTATCCCACCCCATTCATCGAACAAGTCATCGATTCTTGTGTGGGTCACGAGGCTCTCTCCTTTATGAACGAATTCTCTGGGTACAACCAAATTCAAATCTGTGATGCAGACCAATACAAAACCGCGTTCACCACCCCCTGGGGCACATTCGCATACAAGGTAATTCCATTTGGCCTAAAAAACGCTGGAGCCACCTTCCAGAGGGCCATGAACTACATATTTCATGACTTGGCACACCTTATCCTCCCCCACTTGGATGACCTGATCATCCACTCCAAGAATCTCTCTGACCATCTTGAGGATCTACGATTGGTATTCCAATGATGACGACAATACAAGCTACGCTTGAACCCCCTCAAGTGTGTCTTCTACATCACAAAAGGAAGACTCTTAGGTTTTATCATGTCCCAACAAGGGATTCGCATGGACCCCCTCAAGGTCCAAGCCATCAAAGAGTTACCTCCACCTCGAACCCTCAGGAAACTACAAAGCTTTCAGGGAAAGGCCAATTTTCTAAGGCGCTTCATCCCATACTATGCCACTTGTGCTCAAGGGTTCCTGTGCCTCCTTCACCAGAAGATCCCATTCAAATGGGATGATCATGACCAATAAGCATTCGATGCGCTGAAAGAAACATTATCTTCAACACCGCTCATCAGTCCCCCAGACTATGATAAAGATTACATCCTATATTTATCAGCAACCGCCTTGGACGGAGTATTGATCCAAGAAGGCCCATATGGGAAGGAGCACGTAATCTACTATGTCAGTAAAACCTTAGAAGGCCCAACATTAAGTTATGAGCCCGAAGAAAAGATTGCCCTAGCACTAATACATGCATTCCAAAAGATTCACCACTGCATCATCTTACAGACCACTACGGTCATCGCAGATATTAATCCCATCAAATATCTTCTCACGCGCCACCTAATGAACCATAAGTACGCCTGCTGGATAGTCATTATCCAAGAATATGACTTATAGTTTTGCTCCCATAAAAGAAAAAAGGCGCTCATCTTAGTAGAGTTCATTGTGGACCTCCCAAGAGATACCATGGGATCACCAGTAAATGATTCCCTTCCAGATGAACATCTGTTCTTCGTAGCAATCAACGACCCTTCATATGGAGACATTCTCCTCTTCCTAAGAATCCAAAATTTTAGACCTCATCTCACTCGAGATGACCGTCGGTGCATTCTCCAGCAGGCCCCCCGATATCTCCTCATGGGAGATGTTTTGTACCGACGTGGCATCGACACCATTTTAAGTTGATGCCTTACTCACGACCAAGCAGAACAAGCTCTTAATGACTTCCATAGAGGAGCTTGTGGTGGCCACCTCTCCGGTATGGCCACCATCAAAAAAGTCCTACGGGCATGATATTTTTTGCCCTCCCTGTTTTGCGATTGCATTACAACAGTCAAGAGATGCTAGTGATGCCAACATTTCTCTCATAAAGCAAGTGCCCCTCCTGCTCCTTTGCACTCTGTCATCGTCGCCGACCCCTTTTTTAAGTGGGGAATTGACTTCTTGACTTGAAACCCTGCATCACCCAGCAATCATAAATACATCATAGTGGCTGTTGATTATTTCACCATGTGGGTGGAAGCCATGCCCACATATGACAACATCGCAGAAACCGTCGCTCCATTTCTGTTTAACCACATGATTACCTGGTTCAACTTTCCCAACGAGTTAGTCTCCGACCATGGGAAACACTTCAAGAATGAAGTTTTCTAGGAGCTATCCCACCACCTCGGATTCACCCATGAATTCGCTTCACCATAATACCCCCAATCCAACAGAAAAGTAGAAGCTGTAAACAAAGTCCTCAAAACTATGTTACAACACATGGTGAATAACCATAAAACCAACTGGCACCATATGCTTTTCTCCGCCCTGTGGGCATACCGCAGGGCCATGAAAACATGCACTGGTTTCACTCCCTTCCACTTGGTATACAGGGTCAAAGTCATGATTCCCATAGAACACGAGATCCCAAATTTACATGCCGCCATTGAACTCCTCGATGATACCCAACCTTTAGAGCAACGTCTAGTCCAACTAGAGCTTTTTGATGAAAGACGAAGACGGTCACTGCAACACAACGAGGCCTACAAGAAATAGGTAAAATCATCGTTCGACTGCCACATCAATCCTCGCTCATTTACTGAGGGAGAACTAGTCCTCTGCTATGATGTCGCAAAAGAAGCCCTAGGGCCAGGAAATTTTGAAACCTTGTGGAAAGGACCCTACATCATAAAACATTGCCTCCTCAAGGGGGCATACATCTTGACTGAGCTAGATGGAACATGCCTCAGAAACCCCGTCAACAACTTTTACCTTAATAAATTCTACCCATAAGGGCAAAGAAGGCCCTACCCTAGAGTCAACGTACACAAACCCAACCACTGTAAATTTTTGACCAAAAGACTTGTTACAAAATGCGCTTGAGTGTCACAAATGGATTACCAACCCGATCCTTACTTTAGATTTTCCGATGAAGCATCGCGATGGTATCAAAATTTAGCAGCAGCTGCCTGGGTCATCTATCACCCTAACCGATCACCACTCTGCACCAATGGTGTGTGCATCGGTTCAACAAAAAACAATAAAAAAGAATATGATGCCGTCATTGGACTTATGTGCGATGCCCTCAACCAGGGCATACGCCATATACACATCTACCTTGATTCCCAGTTAGTAGTATCCTAGTTAAACCAAACATTTGAGATACGAGATTCACATCTATTTAGAAAATACTTGTGCGCAAAAAGATTAAGAAGAAAATCTGACTACATTACATTCACACATGTACCAAGGAGTCAAAACCAAACAACTGATCACATAGCTAACAATATTCTAAAGTATAATGCATCTCGGATAAACCACCATACATAAAAAAACAAAAACATAGAAAACATAGATATCCATCAGCATAACATAATCCATAAGCAGAAACAGGGGGCACACCATGTAGAACCAAAAAAAATATTTATTGCATATATATACCAAAAATGTATGTGTCTGAGTACAAAAAATAGTGTTTTTGACCCACCAGTTAGCCCAAAAGATACACATATCAAGTCAACAAAAATAGGGGAAGCACCCTCATAATGGGTGCTTTCCTCGTGTACAAAAAATACTCTAGGGTGGTGCTCCCCGTGGTGGGGAACCTGGACCCACTGTCACTCTTGGTACCACTACTGGAGCCACCGTCAATACCGAGACCACCACCTGACGTAAAACTGGCCAATAGCCCCTCTCCCAGACCATCAAGGTCTCTAACCAAACATCCTTGAGGTCATCCAGAAAGCCTCGAGTAGGCATCCCCTGGGTCAAGTGGTCCACTCAACCCCAGGCATCCTCTAAAGCTGCCACCTACTCGGTTAGCTCAACAACACGAGCTTCTGCCGCATCAGCACGAGCTCGCTTAGCAGTAGTCTCAGCAGCAACTGAGCTGCTACCCTCCCCTAAGGGGCTAGCTTCACCACCCGGTGCTCCACCCAGAGGCTGTGCAGGAGCTCCTCCCTGACCCTCAAGAGCTCCTCGAGGTCGCCGAATTGGCTGGTTCCCAACCAACCGAGCCACAGGATGACCGACCTCTCCAACATCTGCAAGATTAACCAAAACTATGTCAGTGTCATCATAATAAACATATAAACATAAACACTCAAATAAATGCACAAAACACAAAGACATACTACTGGCCCCCAAGCATATCTAGCAAGAAGACCCATCTCTGGATCCCCCTGTAAGTCCATCCCTGCATAAGGGAATGGCAGGAACATCTGAGGGTTGGCCTCAAACCAAGCCTCAATGGTAGCATTCCAGTAACACCCCACCCTACCAACACCTCCTTGAGGCATCACGGGAGCCCACCTCTTCATGCAAGGCTCCTGTGGCCCCCCAGCAAGCACCACCACCACAAGTCTAAAAAACACCACCTGCCCATACATAATGCTGCATAGGATGTTGGCATAGCTAAACAACTTCGATCCATCCTGAACCTTAGAAAGCTGTGCCAACATCCCGTCATAATAGAAACAAGCAAAGTCAAAAAAGTGCCCAACCCTCAGCCGGCGCAAGACACTGATCTACGAACCCAATGCCTAATGAGAAGCCGACGAACCTACCAGTTTCAAAATGGCCGCTAAAGCACATCGCTCAACCAAGTCTGTTACTATAGAAATGGCTATACACCCCTCCGTAAGGGGCCCCCCGCTGCAATGACGCGCCCGGAACCAATCAAGATCCACCCTCCCAGAGGGAAGTGAATACTGAAGCGCCTCACCCTAAGGTAACAACTCAGTCACAAAGTAGATATTTGTTTTAGGACGGATAGTGAGGTCGCACCCATGTAGCACCATCACCTTGCGCCGCCTGTTCCAACATTGGATCAAGTAGTGCAAAAGTCGAACCTGTGATCGAAGGTCATTCTCTAGAAATTTTAGGAGACCCCATCGCAGAAAATGTTGGCATGCCTGACCATAAGCATCTAAGGCTGTATGGAGCTCGGGCCAATCCATCTCCCTCTAGAGCATCTTGTCATCAAAACAGGATCACATCAACAACACGAAAAACACCAAAAAACAGACAAAATTTCCAAAATTTCTGACAAAAACAGCCTCGGCTCACCATGCGCTTGTTCCTTAGACAAGCGCGAGCAAGGTGCACCTGTTCTTCTCATAGGTGCACAAAAGGGGAACCCAAATCTTGGACAAACGTGCAAAAGGAGCACAAAACCTCATTTTTGCGTGCAAAAGGCACGCCAGTACCCTGATCGCTCACGCAGTCAGGGGAAAAACTGGCTGAAGATCCATACAAACCAATATTGTATGGACCCCGACACTCACAGACTAAAGAAATTAAAATTCAAGACGTCATGAAGTTTACCTGGCCAAAAAATCGCTAATCCCGAGTACTTAGGCTGACCACAACGACAAGAACTACTCCGCAAAAGCCTATGACCTCTCAATACTCAACAGACACAAATGAACTGAATTGAGTGATATTCGTCTATATGTTGCCCTTTTCAGAAACTTTGGAGGACCATAAAGAAAGATCAGAAGGCCGAATCACTGGATCTAAAGCAACACTGTGATCAACGCTCCATAACGCCCAAGGGCAGTGCCACACATTCGCACCCCCAAAAAATTAATTTTTCAGCGCCGACATATATGCCCTCCCTATCTTCTTTTTTAAGCACATGTATTTCAAACAAATATTTGAATAAAGAAGATTCTTTCACTTGGGGTATTTGTTTTTGTAGGTAGTGTGCAAACCATCCAAAACTCCATGCACTGAAAGTTCCAGAGCAGGTACCCCCAACACGATAGAGTCCCAAAAAAACCCTTCATATCCTGACATCATTTCTCCATAAAAAATTAACCGTAGGTTCCAAACACCCAACCATGTTTATCATCACCTCACCTTGCACATGACACTACAAGGAAAAGACTCTCTAGCAGAGGTTATAAAGGAGGTTTTCAGTGTTATAAAATCGGCCAAAATTGCCAAAAAAATATTTTCTACAACATCCATTTATGGTTACGGAGGTTTTGGCAGAGCTTTTAACATAATTTCAACACAACTAAAAAAACTAGGTGGCCAGAGGTTATTACAGATGTTTTTTTCATCTGTGTGCTACTAAGGTGTCAATGCACTTGTGCGTGTCATCTATAAGGTGGCCCGCGGTGGTCGAAGGTGCATGCATTGGGCCGTCAAGGTATAAAAATGCATCGGGGCACAATGTTGGTTATACAGCGCATGTGGCTGTTCTAATTGGTCTTGGGATTTGTGCAGTGCCCATAGGTCATTTAAACGCACCGGTACGTCAAGTTATAGAAACAAACTAGTGCGCACTATCTGACAAAAGCACCATTTTGTCTAATTCGTATTGGTATTTGTGTGGTGCCCATAGGTTGTACAAATGCCCCGATGCGTAGATTCACTTAAACGCACCGGTGCGCAGAGATTTATAATTAGTATTGGTATTTGTGTAGTGCCTATAGGTCATAGAAATGCATCAGTGCGCTGTATCATACAAACGCACCGGTGTACAGTAACTGACACAGACCAGTGTTCATTTTGTATTTTTTAGAAACATCGACCTGTGAGAGTGCCATCATTGTGATTTTTTAAAATTCATTATTCATCAAAAGTCGACACATCTTCTAACAATATTCATATTAATTAAATTTTTATTAATGCATTTGAATGTGATGTTTGGATTAATTTGTTAGAACATATCATAAATATTGTGATTTTTTAAAATTCATTATTCATCAAAAGACGACACATATCTTATAATAGTATTCATATGAATTAAATTTTTATTTGTGCATTTGAATGTGACGTTTGGATTAATTTGTTATATCATATCATCAAATTTCACATCTCTTCATTATAATATTTAATCATCCATAAATTTAATCAGTGGTGTTACATTTCACAACGACAATGGAGAACGTGATAGAATAAATTAAAACACACACACACACACACACACACATATATATATATATATAAACTCATATTGGATCGATAATATTTTTTCATCCACCTAATTCATCCTTTTGCAATTTTTTGATCAAACTTTTACGATCTTCTGGTCCTAGATCAGAAATAATCTTATCGAGCTTCGTAATTTTGTGGCTCTGCATGATACACAGTAAACAATACATATTAGTTAAACTTATATATAGTTCAAAAATAATATTTTTTGTAAAGAATTTACAAAGAAATTGCATTTTTTGGTTTTCTTGATGTGTTATCAGTATTTTTGTCACTTGATCTCTTGTCAGCCATTTTTTTTTTATCAATATGAAACCTATACCATTTCATTCATTAATATATTTTATAAATAAATTGTCAAATTTTCAAGCAAAAAAAAATTCTCAAGAAACCGGTGCGCCATTCATGATGTACTCATCGACGTCGGTGCGTAGTGGTTTTATAAATACACCGCCAAAACAGTATAACACACTGTACAATGCTCTGTGTCAACAAGGAGCACTGGTGCATTACATGTTAACCATCACACCGATTTACACAGACAAAATATTAAAAATCATCAAGTGTTAGTTTTTGTAGCATAAATGCAGAATGCAAACAAGGGACCACCATACAGTGCTCTTTGTGAACTAGGAGACCCGGTGCGGTGCCTTATACGTTACATGGTGCACCGATTAACACATTTTTTTTTTTTTTTTTTGCAAAGCAGCATGAGCGCAGTGCGCCGTAATTAAATAGCGCACTGATGCAATATTTTACATATGGCGCACTGATTAAAAAAAAATTGTTTTTAAATTTTTTATCACACAGTACTAAATTCGCAGTGTGCTGGGATAATACAGTGCACCGGTACGCTAGGTTACGCAGGGCACACCGATAAAAAAAATATTTTTTTTTTCAAAAATTCATGCGAGGGCTGACATGGATTGTGATCCGACTATGCAAGTCGTCTCATGGGTTGGATGTCTTAGGCTTATATATATCAATACAAAAACCCCATAAATCTAAAATGAAAAGCCCTAATTCTGAAATCACAGAAACAGGGAGAAAAAAGGGCATAAACAAAAAGAATGTAAGGTTTAGGGTAAAAATAGATTTTTTATTTTTATTTTGTTTCTGAAAATGAAAAAGAAATTGAATTTTTTTTCTTACTGCGTAAAAAAAACTGTAGAAAAAGTAAAAAAAAACCAATAAACTTTAATCACAAGATCATTTGAAATTCTATGCTACAGGGTTTGAATCACAAGAAGTTTAGAATTTTGATTTTCTGAATACTTTTGTTCGAACGTATTTCGCTGCTCCACAGTGCTCTCGTGCTCTCTTGCTCTAGGTATGTCTCCTGCAAATCTCTGACTGAATTTTTTTGCAAAAATAGTGAAATAATGAAAATTGTTTAGTATTTAAAGAATTGTTTTATGAAATTAGATTTCCGAAAATATTTTTTCACCCATTTCAATTTACCGTTTTTTTTGTTTTTGTTTTTTGTTTTTTGTTTTGTTTTTTTTTTTTCACTTAAAGAAAATAGAGTTTCGCTTTTTTTATTTGTGGCTATTCGTCGCTGGCGCATCACTTAATATCACTACGCCAGTGCATTCGTTTATATCATGGAACCGGTGCACAATAACGAAAATGCACTGGTGCGATGATCTTTACATTAGCATCGATAACAAGAAGTGCATTTTTAAGGCACCGAAATTACTTTTAAGTGTGTGCACCAAAATTTATTGCTGGTTTTTCTCAAATGCAGGGAGAAAATATCATAATTATATTGAATGGAAATTTTTTGAAAATCCAACTCGTTCCATAATATTTCTCAAAGTCCATCGCGGAGTTCTCCCTATCCATCTCGAGACGTCATATTTACTTCATATTTTATTTATATTTTCATTATCTAATTGAATTTATGTTTTTTATCCATGTTAATCATGCACAAATTAATTAAATTTATAATGTATACAAATTTTCAGGTTCATGTAGATTCATAATTGAGTTCAGATGCACAAAATATTCAAATGTCATCTCCAAAACGTCGGAAGCTCTTATCAGGAGCATCATACTGCAAGGCGCATTAGGTAGATGAAAATGGATAGCCGCTTCACCTTGCCAATTGTAACAATATTGCATCTTCTAGCCACAATCCTGGGAAAATGATGGTAATAATTATAATTGTTTGGTATATTGATTAATGTAATTATTTCAATGTCAAATTAATTAATCATGCAATATTGTCAATGTGGTTACTAATTGATATCATATATTTTATACTAATCATGTTCAATTTTTTTTTAAAAATTATTAGGATTCTAGTGATGATGAGTGACCTACCTACCATATTCCGTTGCACCCCATGAAAATTTCAAATCGAGAGAAGATTGAATTAAGAGAAAAAATCAGAGAGGAACGATACCAAGAATGGTTGAATTAACCACCGATTCAATTCCCGCTACGTCCAGATTCACCAATTAGGAATGACTACAACAATAGTAGTTCTTCACAAGCTGGAAATAGAGGAAATCAAATAGAGGCTGGTATGGATGATTAATTAAGGTATACGACTACCATGGAGACAATTTTGTTAGATGCATTCCAAAACGACGATCAGCTAGGGGATGATGCTCATATCCCTGAAACCTTTTTCGAAAGCCTTAAATTTTCTTCCACCACCCCTCTCTTTGGACCTGGCAGTCAGTCAAAGTATACCCAGTTGGGGACAACGATGTTATTGTACAACTTGAAAGCAAAGTTTGGCTTGTCGAATGCATGTTTATCAGAAATTTTTAGGTAAGTTACCATAAAGTCCTCCCTTATATAAATTTGAGAAATATAATTAGTACATTACAATGAACATTACAAATGGTAAATTTTATGAATTTTAATAATTACATCAGCATTAATGCACATTTATTAATATATTTTTCCATGATCACCAACTACAGGGTATTCAAACATAAGGTTCTTCCGAGTGATAATGTTTTTCCCAGTAGCTGCGAAGAGGCAAAGAAATTGTTGAAAATGTTGGGTGTTGAGTACATATCATATCATGCATGTCCAAATGATTGTATTCTATATAGAGGAGAATATGCAGACAAAGAGATATGTCCAAAATGTGGGCATAACATGCATGATAAATAAAAAAAGAAGGGTAAATCACATACTGGTCCTCCTTTTAGGATATTGAGGCACATGCCTATAATCCCAAGGATTCAAAGGCTCTTTCGTTGCAAAGAATTAGCTATGTTGTAGGGATGTCATGCCTCACATAGAAGTGAGTTGGGAGTTATGCGAATCCCAAATGGTTCAATAGCCATGAAGCATATAGAGGATACATGGCCCGAAAAATTCAAAGATGAAGTATGAAGTCTATGACTCAGCATAGCCATGGATGGCGTCAATCCATATTACCTCCAGAACACCAACTATTCTATTTGGCCTATAGTAGTGATCAATAACAATGTCCCCCCATGGTTGTTCGTGAAGAATGAACATCTTATGTTGGCTCTCATAGTCCTTGGTAGAAGACAAGTGCAGAATATGGATGTCTACTTACAACCACTGGTAGATGAATTGAAGTAATTATGGGATGGGATAAATGTATACGATGTAGACCCATCACAACAGAGAGGAGTTTACGTTGTATGGCATATGTGCTTACACGACACATGATTATCCAGTCTTAGGAGTTTCCTTGGGTAAATTACATGTTTAATTTATTGATTTTTTTATATACGTAACAATATTATTTCACATATTAGTTATTTAATTCATTGTAATTGTTCTAATCTTCATGATATTCTTTAACATGCCATGCATATTAATTGTATACAATAATCTCGCTGGTCTTGTAACAAAAGGGTATTTTGATTTTTCTTGGAAATTTTGATGTAATTGACCATCAAGTCCCTTATATTTTGAGAAATATAATCACACAATGAACATTATCAGAATTAACGTACATTTAATATTTTCCATGGCCAACTATAGTTTATTCAAAGGTAAGGTTCTTCCGAGTGATAATGTCTTGTCCGGTAGCTGCGAAGAGGCAAAGAAATTATTGAAAGTGTTGGATGTTGAGTACATATCATATCATGCATGTCCAAATGATTGTATTCTATATAGAGGAGAATATGCAAACAAATAGATATGTGTGAAATATGGGCATGATAGGTATGATAAATAAAAAAATAAGGGTAAATCACCTGGTCCTCCTTTTAAGATATTGAGGCACATGCCTATGATCCCAATGATTCAAAGGCTCTTTCGTTGAAAAGAATTAGCTATGTTGCAGGGATTGAATGCCTCACAAGAAGTGAGTTGGGAGTTATGCAAATCCCAATAGATTCAATAGCCATGAAGCATATAGAAGTTACATGTAATATTCCAAAATTTGCATGCAACAAATTGGAATATTTAATTTTGCTAATGTCACTTAGGGGATGAATAAATGGGTAAGGAGGCCCATACATTTCATAAATAAGGATAAAATCCCTCATAGTGTGAAAGGGGATCATAATTCCAGCTGGATTTTACACTCTCATGTGTGAACAGGGACATTTTGCATGTGGACAAAGTCAAGTTTGACCAAGTCAACAACATAAATGTAGGAGGAGTGGATCAGCAATAAAAATAGCTCAATGTGAATGAGGTTCAACGTAGACAGCTATATGTGACTTATATTGAAGACCCTTAGGTGTGAAAAGGGCTGAAGCAAGTTGATGAGGTCAACCTTGACCAAATCAAACAACGCAGTTTAGAGGAGTGGCTCTAATGAAGGTACAACACAATTTTGGAGGGAGATTGTTTGTGTGATGGTGGAAACCCTATTGAGTGGGACCCAAGGTAAGAAGGCTCACTTAGTTTATAAGGAAGAGGATGGTAGCCATTTGAGGTTAGCTTATGAATTATATTTTTATGTCTGCTTAGACTTTTGCTCTCTTTCGTTGTTTAGCTAAGATTTCCAGTGTTGTTTAGCACTAAGGTATTCCTGTTCAGGAATTCATTCTCTTCCATTTGAGTAGCTCTTGGGAGAGATCTGATATACCATTCAACACATCTGGCATTGGTTCCAAGCTTCAGTCTTCAGTTTCAGCATAGTTTCTGCAGGAGATTGTGTTGAGTTGCAGGGTGTTGCAGTGGAGGGTTGAGAAACCCACTTTCTGAGTTAGTTTTGCATAGGAGGGAGGCTCCATTCTATTGGAGGATCAGTTTGGAGGATTCCTAAGCTATTTCAGACCTTTGGCAGCAGGAAAACGTATTATCATCACCTACAGTGTTATTCTAGTTTGGGAATTGCGTTATTTCTGGAGGGCAGTTTCAATAGTGTCTTTTGTGGCTCTTTCGGGGAGTTTTCCTGTGATTGGAGGGTTGATTCTTCCATGGGGGAAGACCTTTGATCAGATATGCATAATATCTATAGTATTATAGACTTCTGTACTCCCGTGCTTCATTTTTCAGTGATTATTCAGTCTTATTGCTGAAGATCACCATTTATATTCAGGGTGTATTCCTAAAAGCCATTCCTGGGTTCTCTAGCTTTTGTATAAAGGAGACTAGATCTCATTTTACGATCCACATTGTTTAATATAATATCAGATCTATTTGTCTCTGTAATTCATGTGTACAAACCCTCATTAGACTGTGCTATCTCTTTATGCAGAAACTTCTGTGTTGCATTGTTTGGGGTTTTAGCCTTTTTTAGCTATCCTAGGTGTGGGAGGTTTTTTTTACCCACTTAGTTTGATTTGTGTCAGTTCTATTCTTGGATTTAGGTTGTATATTAATTGATCGAAGGAATCCAAGATTTTATTTTGTTATTTATAGCATATATTTCTGAAAATGCATTTTTTATGCATGCATGGTTGAGCGGTCTCTATTTGGGGATATTACAGTGGTATCAGAGCAAGATATTTGGCTCAGCCTATGGACTTCAAGCCAAAATTCTATAAGAGAAAGAGAAAGGTTAGAATTATGGAAAGTGTTACACCATTTTTTGGTCATCTAACCTATTATCATTAGATGGACCCAAGTACACCATGTAAGACCAATTTTACCCTAAGTAAAACTGCTTTCACTATGTTAAAATAAGAAACCCCAAAAGGAAATATTAAACAAACCCATATTTGTTTTATTTTCCTCATGGAATAATTAATTAAACCATAATTTAATTATTATTCCCAGTCATGTTTAACCCAAAATCAAAGAAATTAATTAGATAAACCTTTATTTATCTTATTATTTTCTAGGAATAATTATTTAAATCTTATTTAGATAATATTCCTTGTTAAATATGACCAAATCACCTACAAATAATTAAATAAATCATTATTTATTTAATTATCTTTCAACCACTTCCTTAAATAATTAAATAAATCATTATTTATTTGATTATCTTCTAACCGCTTCCTTAAAAAGATAAATAAATCATTTATTTATTTATTTTTGACAAATTAAAGGATTTGACCCAAGTCAAATACCTTTTCCCTCCAACAAATATAATAAAATATTCCATAAAAAGTGGATCTAGATCTGGTTAACCCATGCACCAAGATTTAGAATGACCCAATATTTTGTTATAAATAGGAGGGTTTTTCCTACCATTCTTCACCTTTTGTTGCCTATTAGATCACTCTGGATCTATACACTTGGTCACCATTTTCTGCCATTTGCTGTGTGAGGTCCCTTTGAGCTCCATTCTTTGTGTGGGTCTTCTACACCAACAAGAGAGAGAAATCTTAGATCTGAAGTGCTAAGGACTTCCAAGAACCCATCCCACTGAGGAGAATTGGATACACCTTCTTGTTTTCCTCCCAGGTGCCCCATTAATATAAAAATTCTTTCAAAAATTGTTCTTGTCTTGTCTATTGGTATATGGAGCAAACCCTTACTTTTTCTACTTAATGTCTTTCCATGCATAGATCTGGTTTTTGCAGCTCTTTTATGTTCAACTAACCGCAGATCTGAAGATATTGGCAGCCACTTTTGTTGTTAGGGCTATTAGTTATGCGTAGCTAAAGTGGTCCTTTTTCGTACACTTCGACAAAGGATTCATACTAAAAAATGGCGACTCCACACGGGTTTTAAATTACGACCGCTGTCGTTTTTCATATTCCTGCATATCCAGCTACTTCAGACCCTAGGGTTTCTTTTTAGCTATTTATTTTTCCTATTTTTATGTTGTTTTTCTCACATAAAACCCTAAAACATTAAAATTTCTAACTTCCGTGTGTTTCTGGCCCTATTGCGCAGGTAAGCGACACCAGCCGCAACTGAGATGACAAATTTTCTGAAAATCTGCCGCCGAGACAACCGGAATGGGGGGTCGCACTTTTTGGCCCATAACCTGCGACCTGGACCTCCAGGTCGCACTTTTCTGCCCCTTTTCTGCGACTTGCACTGAAAACAGGTCAGAAACTGCAACCTGCCATTTTTTCAGTGATTTTTCTGCAATTTTTCCGGGTTCTGCTGCAGCTTCTGTCAGGGTCTTCCAGCCTTTATCTCAGCCCGCTTTGACCAAGTTCTGATCGGGAACCTAGCCCCCTAGGGCTTTAGTACCCTCCACTTTTGTGGAAGAGTTTTAGCTGTTTCAGTCGTCTGTTTTTTAGAGCTTCAGCCTCCTTTTTTCCAGATTTGTTACCTCCCTTTCAGATCCATTGAAATCAGCTCTTCTACCTCTCAAATCACCTCCTGAAGATTTGCTTGGATCTACTTTTAGGGCCTCCACCTTGCCCCTTCTATTTTTTGCTGATTTCCTTCCTTTTTCCAGCCACCTTGCCTCTGTCTTTTGGCTGTGATCTGCACCTCTCTTCAGCAGCTTTATCCTTTAGATCCCTGTCCCTTTTTACCTTAGATCTATTGGCTTCTTTTCCGTGTGTTTTGCCTAGATTTTTCCCTTTCTTTTCAGATTAGTTTTGAGAGACCCGCCTTCTTGGGTTAGATAGATGCACAAGTAGCTGTTATTTTTCTGTTATTTCAGCATTATATACTGTTCTCTGGAGGTTTATTTTCAGTTACGCAGCACACTTTTTTTTCTTGCTCTCAAAACGGAAAGGGTTTAAAAATTAAAATTAACGCACGCCACACACTGACCCTAAGTGAAGAGAAGCACACAGTTCGCTTGCTTTGGCAAAGACTCTAAAATCAATTGTCACTGCACCTTTCCTGCCCTTGACCTTAATTGATTCTGTCCCTTTCTGCCCCTGTCGGTTTCCTTCTTCCCGTCGTCATTGCGCCCCCAAGGCGCCTTTCCCGGAGACTTCTTAGCCTTCACCCTCAGTTTCCGGTCGATCGACCTGCTCTGACCCGCCGTCGTCGAGCCAGTCCTCCTCCGAGTCCGCACTCCGACTCCTCTCCTGATTCATCAGGTTCCCCTTCTCCTCCTGGTTCTTCCCCTACCACCATGTCACAGGGTCCGAGGCCCCCAACTGGGCATCCGGCCTAATGCCAACGGAGCTACTAGCGGGCCGCCACAGGAACGACTCCGGCCACCCCGTTGCTGCCGTACATTGCAGGCCTCAGCCTCCCCGATTTCAATCAGTTGATCAACGACCCCATCCACCACGATGTTGGTTGGCCTGCCATGCCAACCAAGCTCCCTTCCGACATCCCTAAATTCGAAGACCAAGCTGGTGAAGATCCAACCAATCATGCCCGATCTTTCCACATGTGGTGTTCCTCCAATTCTATTACCGATGACTAGATGGGACAAATGTTTGTTCCAATGCACTAGGGCGAAGCTTCCAGATGGTATGTCGAACAGTCCACTTCCTCCCATACCACGTTCGAGACTCTTGCCCAAGCCTTTTTGTCGTACTTCCAGCTCCCTCTCCGATACGACACTAGCACGGAGCTCTTGACTTCATTTAAGCAATCCTCTTCCACACGCCTTTCTGCCCATGTTCAGGAATGGCGACGAAGACGGAGCTTATGTCGAGCCCCTCCCTTAGAAGATCGGGTTTACATGGACTGGTTCCTTCGCACCCTCCCGTCTCCCATCGGCAAAGATGTCGCCTCTCACTTTCTCTGCAGAAGAAGCCGACCTCCAAATAGCCGAAATATGACACGATCTCGCGCTCGGTCTGGTTATGTTTATGCGGTCCTTCCTGACCTCCCCAGGCCCGGTGGCGCTAACGCCCCGGGGGCATCTTATTCTGCCGACGGTATCGTTGGAGCCCTTTCCCATCCGTACGCTCAACCTCCTATGGGCTATGGTCTCCCTCAGGGAGGGGCCAGCACCTCTAGCACTCTTCCCCCTCCCGGTAGCATGTATCTAGGATACGGCATGCCTCCCTCCTTTTGCCCAACCTCCTGCTTACCTCAATGTTGCCCAACCTAACCATTACCTTTATCTGCAGCCTAGTGCGCCAGCTCTTCCAGCATATGCGCTTCCATCTCCCTTGCCTCCTCCAAACCCGCAACAGCACTTACAGCCCCTTCCAGGGCAAGTATTTGCACAACAGGGCGCGACTCATCTCCCTTCTTCTCAAAGAAGGCGGAGAGGAAATCCAAACCAATCTACCCCTGGTACCCGTGGACCCTATCCAGGTGTTGATCCTAACACTGCCAACTAGCACCAGGGCACTCAGCCCAAGCCGGACAGGCCGCTTCGCACGAATAAGCCTTGTTCGTGTTGCGGTGTTTATGGTCATTACACCCACGATTGTCCCCTCTTACCCCAGATGCGGCAGATGTGGGAGTCTCAAGCCACATTGCACGGACAGCACGCCTCCCCTCATGCTCCTCCTAATGTGGCCACTACCCAGCCAGCTCTGTTTACTGATCCTTTCCCTCAGCAAGGATTCGTGGCTACCCAACCGCCTGACAGCCAGGTAGCCACCCCCCCTTCCCTTTCTGGTTCCTCTGATTACCAGATCCTTATGATGCACTCCGATCCTAACCCGCCCGTTGATCTTCACCTTCAAACTCGGTCTCGCCAGTACCCCAAGCCTCCTGCTTAGTCTGCCCCCGAGCCTCCTTCTTCAGGTTCTACAGAGCCTCTTTCGACACCCAGTGGCCCCTTACATATCCCTCAACCCAAGGTTGAGGTCCATACCAAGATTCCTAAGGGACCATTACGTCGAAGCAATTTGGGTCGTGTTGCTCATTCGTATAGCATAGCAGATGATTTGGCGCAATCTCCTGTGGCCATTTCCACCTTTGGAACTCCTCCAGTCGTGCCCTTCCCAAAAGAAGGCTCTATTATCTGCCGTGGGCGTTGTAGATCCTGCTGATGACCAAATGATTGTTTTCGACGCCACTCAATCGGACCATCCTCCCCTTCCTCCTTCCGTCGCCTTCCAAATCCCAGTCAAAATCAGGAACGCCAACGTGTCCCGGTGTATAATTGATGAGGGGGCATCCACCTGCGTGATGTCCGCTTCGGTTTGGAAGCAACTCGGATCTCTTGAGCTGGCCCCTTCCACGATCACCCTTCGAGCGTGGGACGGTCATGCCTCCCAGCCCATTGGCTTGTTTCGTAATTGTCGTATCACCCTCGCCGGTAAGACTGTTTGCGTTGACGTCGAAGTCATCGACGCCCCGCTAGATTACAACATTCTATTGGGGCGAAGCTACACCTATGCTATGTCTGCTGTCCCGTCCACGGTCTTTCGCAAGATGTCTTTCCCCCATAATGGAAAGATAGTCACCATTGACCAGTTGACATATCATGAGCCAAAATCTCAGACCTCCCCTGAGACGACCATCTCTTCCGTAGCCAACAAGCAAACCGTTGATTCCTTGACCAGTGTCTCCCCCGGTGTTTACAAATATTCCTCCCTGCTTGGAACTTTCCCTAACCTTCCCCCCCCTCCTGTCACCGATCCCGATCATCGAATGCTCGCATGATGCAATCCCCGTGGCCGCCCGTAAGTGGCCCTCGCCCCCGGCCTAGTCGCCAACCTCCCTTGCCCTCCGCAACCCGCTCCTAGCCATTCATTTCCGCCAGCCGTGACTCCTCCTTCCGCGTCCTACCCCCTACAAACTGCTTCCCCGAACCCCTTATCCTCCTAGCTCGTTCCTCCCGCTTAACCATCTCGGTCGTCCTCCCGGTCACCGCATCCCTTTCCTAGCTCCCCCCTCCCGGAGCATATTCCGTCCCCGTCATGGCCACCCTCTCTCCCCAACTTGACCTTGGGCATACCGGTCCGGTACCTCGATCCCCCAGTACCTCGATCCCCCACCCGCCACCCTCCCCGGTCATCCTGGGTCCTATATGGGGACACCGGTTCAACCCGGTCCCCCTAGCTTCTCCGTTGCCACCGTGCCCCCGCACTCCACAGACCCTGCATACATCGTGACTACCCCGAGAAGAAAGACAAAGCCCGCAAGGGGGCACCTAAAGACAAGACCACCACGACTGACCCAGCCCCTTCTCCACCCGCGAAGCCTTGCGACTTATGTGATGTCACCGGTCATGCCACCCATGCTGGTCCCGAGTTGCCCCATATTCAGCCCATAGTTAAAGTCACGTTCCCGGAGTCTACGGTCCCTGAAGCCTCCATTCCTTCTCCGTCTGTAACCAAGAACCCCAAGACTCTCCGCACCAACAAGCCCTGTGCTTTGTGCGGCGTTCATGGCCATTACTCCCACCATTGTCCTTACCTGACGCATTACCGCGCCTCTTTAGAGGTAATCCGAGAGTATGAGGTTGAACAAAATCAATCTGCCTCTCCCATCCTCGCACAGTACGCTTCAGGCCAGCCTGAGGATCCCCCCGCTCCCATCGACATTCCCCCCCCTGATGTTTAGATGACGGAGTCTACTGTAACTATTCTTTACCTATCCTCCTCTGTGAGACACTTAGAGCCTAGCCCATCTGCATCCTCCCCTGTTGTGTCCCTTGACCACCCCTTTCCTACCCATACACGAGATCACTCCACCCGTGCCTCTGTTGACCTCCACAGCCCGAGTCCTCACCATACTTCCGATAGCCCTCATATACCACCCTATATGAGTTATGATCATCCTGCTCCTTGCACTCCCTCCTGCGGTTGCCGCCCGATGACTTCTGTGCAATCACGCTGCCGTCATTGCCTCTCCTCCCCTCATTTGTTGTCTTGTCACACCATTCCGCAAGACCCCCCGTCCACACCCTTTATCGGTTACGCCGATGGTGCAAGTCGCTACTCCAGGAATCTAGCCTTGGCAGGTTGGGCCATCTTCACCCCCTTGCATGCCCTTGTTCTTTCTAACGGGGTATGCATTGGTTCTGCCACCAATAATCAGGCCGAATATGATGCAGTGCGTGGTCTCTTAGCCGATGCCCTCTTTCATCGCATCCTCCATATGCACGTTCGTTTGGATTCCCTACTTCTTGTAATGCAACTAAATAGTGTTTATCGTGTGCATAACCCTGTGCTGTTTAGATGCTATTTACGAGTGAAAATCTTGATACGTGCATTTGAAACCATAACTTTCAACCATGTACCTCAAGAACAAAATCACTATGTAGATAGTATTGCAAACCATGTTCTAGATTGGCATTTATCACACACATTTCATACAAGAAAATAACATTCATAACCATCAAAAAACGATGCATATCCATAATATGTGTCGCAAAACATGTGTTTAGAGTCCATCTACTCTGATACATATGACATGCCCATAGCATGTTACAAAAAACCCAAAACTGGGGGCACCACCTGCCCCTACATACATCATAGGGGGCACCACATGCCCCACCCCTAATCACTATCTGGAGGATCCTGGGCCAATGGCTCTACCCCTGCAGCATGTAGATCGCGCATAGCCTGACCAGCCATCGCCATGCGCCGCATGAAACCTCGCCACTCCGAGGGTAGACCAACACATGGCTCTATGAATTGGTCGTCTAAGTCCTGCCACTCGCGCTCTGATACTCCGGTCAACAACCTTTCGCATCTACAATGGATGTCCTCTAGTAGGGCGGCTGCATCCTCATTCTGCGCCGCTCTCGACCCACTCGGACCTGTAGCTCCAGACGCTGCCGGTCGTCCCATATATCCGGCCGGTTTTACCGGTGCTATATCTGCATACCAAAAGTACATGAATCAGTACCATCAATTACTATTCAAAAAATTTAACATGCCCACACAAGAATAGCAATCTGTCACTTACCATCGGGCCCCCAGACTCGACCAAGCGGAAGTGGCAGGTCCGGATCTCCACAGTAGCTCATCCCACTATAGGGATAGTTGTCTATGTACAATGGCATCTGATCCCAATGGGCAAAAAATTCAGGTCGAAACACTCGCCCGACCGCCCCTCCTCCTCCTCTGCACAGTAGCAGTCCCCAACGGCGCATCCTGGGCTCTCTCGGGCCCCCATCTGGAAGCTGTACACGAGGCCTCAAGGTCGGGATCTTCTCAAAGAAGAAGGCGCACAACAAAGTCCCATATGAGCAATCATGGTTCACCTGCCGCCTGCATAGTGACAACTGTCGCTTTAGCGACACCAACAACATCTGGGCCCACCCATAGTAGGTCCCTCCCAACACACTTTCCACTATCATCATCTGCCCCCCAGTGATGTGATGGAACGCCTGGATGCCCAGGATTCGCAGCACAGCTGCGGCCACTACACGGGTTTCTAGCCTCTCTAGATCCCCGATCGGTATTCGAGTCCCCTTGACTTGGAGACCTGGTCGACAATGGCATTCCACGAACTCCATGATATGCCGCCCCCGCGGCAACACTGGCTGTGTGTTCCCCACCATCCCAAGTGGTGGGAGACCAGTCAGGAAGTACACGTCCTGGACCGTCAGCTCGATCTTGTGCCCCTGCACTACAAAGATCTCCTGATCTGAATCCCAGTAACTGATAATCCGGGCCAGTAACGGTTCCCCTGCTCTCATCAAAGGGTTCTCCAAGAACTTGAGAACCCCAAATCTGGCCAATACACGGCAGACGCCCTGATCCGCCTGGATCTATGTCCGTAGTGTCCCCAGATCTCTCTCTCTCCATTTGACCCGTAACTCTGCCATACCTGCACAAACACATCATTTTTGTCAGCATACAGATCGGGAAAACCATAACCAACCACCAAAACCCAACTTCCAGCCATAAAATAGCACCAAAACCCCCTCATCTCCCAGGTCGCAGTTTTCTGCTCTTTTCTGGACCAGGTCGCACTTTTTGCCCTGATACCTGCGTCCTAGGTCGCACTTTTTGCCCCAAAAAGTGCGACCCGGCCGTAGAGATGAAGGAGGGGTTGTTCCTGGATTCCTGGGCCCTAAACTGACAATGTAATCCATCAAAATGCAAGAGAAAAGTTAGACCTCTTACCTGCAACTGACGGATCGCGATTCCAACAGTCGGTTTGTCCTCTACGTTCGCCACAAGATTTAGGGCCTTCTCTCCTCTCTACATTCACCACAGCAACAATAGCAAATGAGTGATTTTGGAGGGAAAACTGCCTTATTAAAAGAGAACCCCTGTTTCTTCTTTCGACTGCTGCGACCACACCGTAGCCCCGTTTGACGAACCGTCTGCACCGTTGGAAAGCTCTCACCGAGCCCTAAAATGGGTATCTATTTTTTTTTGTGATCTAATACTTCACCAGGACACATTTTGTCCAAGAAGGGTCACTTCACCTCTCCTTAAAATCGAATTTCCTCACTTACGACACTTGTACTTGGGGCACCATATTGCCTCCTTACTTGTCTTCGTTCGTGTTGATTTTCGTCATGAGTTCCCATCATGTACTCATGTTTCCATGGTCCCCCATTGGGGCCTTTACTGTGTGGCAGCACCATCGAGTCGCCCTTGTTTAGAGCATCCAAGTTGAGTCATCATTCCCTCCATGGAGTCTATACCGAGTCCCTTTGTACCCCACTATAGCCCTCCATCCTTCATTGCTTGGTCTCTCTCTTGTGTCGCCCATTATGACCTTCAGTTCCACTGTCCCCCATCCCTGATGATGTTGTGTCAGTCACTGCCATGTCATTCATGCCCTTTATTCTCTAGCAAGGGAAGTCATCCATTCACTACTTAGTCCTTTCCACTTCACTATCATCATTAGTGTCAGTCTGTTCGTCGCTCTACTCTTTTCTCTCGTGCCTTAGTTGAGGGTCTCTCACTGCCTCACCTATGGCGGACCTCCTTCTGTCGACATCAGCTCATTCATTCCAGAAGCCAGGTCTAGAGGGCAGTGTACCTTGGTTCCAGCTTCCACTCTTGTTTGGTGCCTCGGATCAAGCAAAGGGATATCTCCTTTCCCTTTGGCTTGATTGTTTCTCCAGCTCCTTTCAACATGATCGAGATCCATATACTTGATGGTCTAGTGATCCAGCAGCAGCTCTTGATGATTCCCCGGGTGTGTGTGAGATGTCTCAACCCTCATGAGGGGGTGGCCCTGCAGGTAGCCCCCCACATGCCCGGATGACCTCTTCCTTGCAGCCTTCGATGCAGCTCCAGATATTTGATGATGCTGGCCGTAGCCACTTGCAGCGCCTCTTCGACTTGCATGTATCAGTCAGATTTTGTGAGCCCTTCCCCATTTACAGGGGGCATTTGGGTTGTATTTGTATCTCATGTACTCAGATATTATTGTACAAGTCCTGGCTGTTATCCCAGGCACAGCATGTATGTGGGATTCCTCATTGTATTTTTTATTTGGCTCATGATTATTCCAGCTGTACTTTATGGTTTGGTCCCTTGTTTACTAGACACACTATTCTTTTGTACTTTGTCTCGGCGGGCATAGGTATGCCTCCCCCGCCGCCTTCAGCACAGGTACCCTCTCATAAAAAGAGACTTGTTGCACCTGCGAGTCTCGTCTCCTCAGGGTCTAGTCCTTCAGCACACTATCTACCTCACATTTCTCTCTCCGACATCCCTTTTTGTTGTCTAGTGATTGTATTCTTACAACGTACTTCGGTCATACGATTTGCTCCTGACACTCGCACGCTGGGGGGCAATCTGTTACACCATTTTTTGGTCATCTAACCTTTTATCATTAGATGGACCCAAGTACACCATGTAAGACCAGTTTTACCCTAAGTAAAACTGCTTTCACTATGTTAAAACAGGAAACCCTAAAAGGAAATATTAAACAAACCCATATTTGTTTGATTTTCCTCATGGAATAATTAATTAAACCATAATTTAATTATTATTCCCAGTCATGTTTAACCCAAAATCAAAGAAATTAATTAGATAAACCTTTGTTTATCTTATTATTTTCTAGAATAATCATTTAAACCTTATTTAGATGATATTCCTTGTTAAATATGACCAAATCACCCATAAATAATTAAATAAATCACTATTTATTTAATTATCTTTCAACCACTTCCTTAAATAATTAAATAAATCATTATTTATTTGATTATCTTCTAACCGCTTCCTTTAAAAGATAAATAAATCATTTATTTATTTATTTTTAACAAATTAAGGGATTTGACCCAAGTCAAATACCTTTTCCCTCCAACAAATATAATAAAATATTCCATAAAAAGTGGATCTAGATTTGGTTAACCCATGCACCAAGATCTAGAATGACCCAATATTTTGTTATAAATAGGACGGTTTTTCCTACCATTCTTCACCTTTTGTTGCCTATTAGATCACTCTGGATCTATACACTTGGTCACCATTTTCTGCCATTTGCTGTGTGAGCTCCCTTTGAGTTCCATTCTTTGTGTGGGTCTTCTACACCAACAAGAGAGAGAAATCTTAGATCTGAAGTGCTAAGGACTTCCAAGAACCCATCCCACTGAGGAGAATTGGATACACCTTCTTGTTTTCCTCCCAGGTGCCCCATTAATATAAAAATTCTTTCAAAAAATGTTCTTGTCTTGGCTATTGGTATATGGAGCAAACCCTTACTTTTTCTGCTTAATGTCTTTCCATGCATAGATTTGGTTTTTTGCAGCTCTTTTATGTCTAACTAACCGCAGATCTGAAGATATTGGCAGCCACTTTTGTTGTTAGGGCTATTAGTTATGCGTAGCTAAAGTTGTCCTTTTTCGTACACTTCGACAAAGGATTCATACTAACAACTAGGTAAACTGATTTTAACTCAAATAAAATGAGTTAACTAATTACAACTCAAAATAAAGTAAATGAGGGCTTATAAAAGGTAGGAGACACCCTACATGCCTCTAGTTTTACCCTCAACTTGAATTGACAGAGCTAACTAGGTCTTCCTAACTCATTTAACTCATAGAAGTTATTATGTGATGTGGAATTACAATTTACTTCTAATTTAATTAAGGGAAAATTAAATTAGAATCCCCTTTTATGCCATTTTCAACATTTATTCTTTCCAATTTCAACACTCCCTCTCAACAAGAAAGGAATTCGACTCTATCTCGATATGGTAACTTTGGAATATTCTACATGAAAAAAAAATTTCTCCTTTTTGTTGATATTGCAACTTCTAAAACTGAAAATCATCCAAACTTAATCATTATGATGCATCTATCACTAGAGTCTCTAACTACTACTAGATAATGCATTGTTAACTAAAAACTCAGCGTTGTTGCTGACTCTACATTGTGCCATCTATACTGCTGCAAACTCTACTATGTGCTCCCCAATATCTGAATCTTACTAATATTTTCATTTTTCACTTTTTCATATGACTACATCAACCACCATGGATCCATCCTACTACTGCTACTCTGGGCCATCGTGGCAAGGTAATTATCCATGAGACAAAAAATCTCAATGGACCCTGCCCAAATTTCTGGACTCTTGGGACTATTGCTTCACATCACCCCACCTCTCACCTGGAGGTATGGTTGCATGTGATCCCTCTACCCACTTGGCTTGAAATTCCCCCCTACTAGAGGTATCTACATGAGTGGATTCCTCCACTAGGTCTCCTCTCTTCTTCTCTAATTTTGGTTGCTCCACAAAGTTTTGAGGTGGTATGTTGAGAGGTAATTCATGCTCCCTCTCAACTACCAAGTCCCTAACCTTCACCTTTCTTCTCAAGGCTTTTCATGCATCTTCAACCTCGAGAGCATACAGGTTCTTGACTCACACACGGATTTGTTTCACCTATCCTATGGTGATGTGTCTAAGAAATAACTTTCCTTTTTTTAAATATCACATCATAGACACAATGTTCTAATACTGCTACAGAAACAATATTTTCTTTATAGTGAATCGTTAGTTATCTAATTGATCACTTCATTTGAATTAAATCATATTTAGTTCACTGGAACTCTCACTATCTCCTCCATCAATTAGAACTAGTTAAACTGATCTTAACTCAAATAAACTGAGTTAACTAATTCCAACTCAAAATAAACTCAACCAGGGCTCCTAAAAACTAAGAGACACCCTACATGCCTCTAGTTTGACCGTCAACTCAAATTTGTTGAGCTAACTAAGTGTTCCTAACTCAATTAACTCGTAAAATTTGTCATGTGATGTGAAATTATAATTTACTTCTAATTTAATTAAGGGAAAATTAAACTAGAATCCCTTTTGATTCCATTTTCAACATATGTTGTTACCAAATTCAACATTATTACTATGAATTAATTCAAATTATTCTTTACCACACCAATATTTACCTTTATCAAACATTTCCATATGATGTTTACCAATCACACAACCTTCACAAACACCTTTATTGGAAGAAATAGGAGGCAATCTAAGTACCATTTAAATAAGATTTTTAATTTACCAAAATTCAAATCATATAATCTTCCATGGATGAGAAGCATAGGAATAAAATGGTTCAATTTTAGTTGAATGCCAAACCAATATATTTATATAAAATAGAATCATCATCAATAGTACCATAATAAGCTACTTTCAATTTATTTTTGATATCTTTAAGAACATATTTATCTAGTCGTGCTTCAAACTTATACCCATTTTGACATGCATGATAAATAGAAAGCAATTTTATGGGCATGCCACGAACATGAAAAAAATCTTCAAATGTACCATTAAGAACTTTAGAATTACTAGAATATGGTACTCAAATTTGTTTACCTTTAGTAATGGAAACTTTCTTTGATGTATTTTTGTGAGTGTTATAAGAAGACAAAAATGAAGTGGTTCTAGGCATATGGTCAGATGCACTAGAATCCATAACCCATTGCACAAAATAACAATATTTACCTTGTTGTGCAAAATGGGCACAAAGAGAAACCTATTGTTCAACAAAGAATTTCTTATTGGATTTATAAAGCTCACATCTACATTTAAAACAAATATTTTTGGGGAACTTGGTTTTACGAGAATACTTGTAAGGATTACACACGTTATTTTTACTAACATCATCACAAGTATGGTTAGGAGAGTGCTTGGAATATCCTTTAGTATGTGATTTAATATTTTTATTTAAAACATTATTAGTATTATTTTTCCTTTTATTATATGCCATTACAGATAGATTAGGAGTTACTTTTCTTGAAGTAATAAACATGTCATGCTTATTAATCAAAGATTTATGTAAATCATCAAAGCTAAGTGTCATAGATCATTTATAAATCTTAATTTATTTATTATTGGTTTGGAAGAACATATCAAAATAAGATGTAATTTGTGTTCTATAAGAACTACTAGTGTTGTATCACCCTTATTGTAATATTTTCCAAATTATGTGGTTTTTAATTTACGATTTTCAGTTCAACAATAAAATATTTTATCATATAAAAATCTTCAAGATTGAAATCATGGATTTTATTTTCAAAGTAGTAAGGAAATATGTCATTAGTTTTATCAAATAAAAAAATCAACATGTAAAATATCTTAACTCAGATATCCTTAGCCTCAATATGCACCTGAAGAATATTTGAAACCATTTGAACAATGAGTCGTCTTTCATGATTGCATCATTATTCTCATATAACAAATTCTTTAGCATTAATAGGTTTATTGTAGGTTTTAACCCTGAACAGAAATTATCTACACACGAATCTTATAACAGAAAATAAACAGTAGCGAGAGCATAAAACATAAAACAGATAAACACAAAGATTTTCCCCTGGATCCCAAATCGAGATGACCAGCTTGATTTTTCATTATATTCCTTTTAGTGTTACAACACATATATATACATGCCGAAGCATACATAAACCCCAATCCATTAACCCTGGATTAGAACATAACCGTAGTTCCCTTGACCGCATCTACAAAATACCAGGGGTCAAAAACCATCGTACCCCAAAAAGCATGTGCAAATTCATGCACAAAAAATGGGTGGGTCCGCCTATGAGTGGGACCGCATACCAAAAAAAAATTCACCGGGGCGCGGCCCCGGACCCCGACAGGGGGGGCTGACCCCCCTGCTGCGCCCAGCGCAACGTACAGCACGTGGGGCTAGTCATGGAAAGAATATAACACATACCCAAAATTTATTATGTTCACCATTAACTAACCACCATATATTCTTACTCCTAAGAATATTAATCATCTCCCTTCCATGGGAGATAGTTAATACCCACTGACTTACGAAAAAATGTTATTTTTTGAAGCCATTATGATGAATAAGAGAGGAAGTAGCCCATGAAGAAAATTTATACTAGAATAAAATATGAATAACATGTTTTTTATTACCTATGATGAATGTAGAAGTAGCTTACCCTACTTACAATTTTCTACATATATACTAGAATATCAAGATCACACTATAAATTATCTACCACAAAAAAAGTCTATGAAATGTTCTCATGACTATGAAATGAGAAATCCCACATAGATAAATCAATGATCATGATCCACATCCACTATTATTCAAATTCACATATGGGAGGATATGATAAATATCAAATACCAAGAGCCTAGAAATGAAGCCACATCAATCTAACAAGCATGACTCTCTTGTTTTGTCAAATATCAAAGGATTTTAGTTGTGTTTCTTGTCACATAATAGATCATTTACTTGTCAATATCTAAGGGCATGAATTGTGTCAAAGGAAAAACTTACTAATTCATTATTTCAAGCAATACCCCATCCTCTAAGTCAAGCATGAGCTCCTTCTCTATGTGGTGACATTATTCTAATTAGATGAAGAAATAAGCTACCAATCATTGTTGAAATAGTATATTTTTTTATTTTTTTACCCCTAAGAAGATAATAGTGTAGAAGAATGCACCCACCTTACATCGCAAGGAACTGCACTTGCGAAATGTGAACTTATATGCTCATTGACCATAAGTAATTAAAAAATGGTGGTAGATTTGATGGGTAAAGTTTTCTCCATAGATGTGGAGGTTCATATGATGTGAAAATAATGAGGGAAGGGGTTTAGTAGCTAGACAAAGAAAAAAAATACCCTCGAAAAAAGGTTTCTCAAAAAACAAGCTCTTGGATCAAAAGGTATTAGCTTCAAAATAAATATTGGGTTTAGTAAAAAGAATAGGCTCGGTATAAACCAAACGTAAAAAATTGCTCAAAAAAATTAGGTTATTAAGAAAAAAATATCCTAGGCTAAGATGGAAAATTAATTCAAATATAGGTGAACCAAAGCCAAATCTAATGAAAAAATAGTCAATCACTAGTAGAAAATGATGAAATTAGTGACTAGGTGACTAAAACGTTAGTCACTGCAATTATTTAAAGTGAATTACTACTAAATTTGAGCAATTTTAAGTGACCGAACTAAAAATGACTAACTTAAATGACTAGTTTAGTCTAGGAATAAAATATAGGACTATATAATAAGTGACTAAACTAAAAACGACTAACTTAAATGACTAATTTAGTCTAGGAATAAAATATACGATTAGATAATAAGTGACTAAACTAAAAACAACTAAATTAAACGACTAATTTAGTCTAGGATTAAAATATATGACTAGATAATAAGTGAAAAAATTAATAATGATTAATGTAAATGACTATTATAGTCCAAGAATAAAAATATGACAAAATAACAAGTACAACAAGCATATGAATTAGTCATTTATGTTAGTAATTTTTAATTGTGGACACATTATTTGTTATGGGTCTTTTGTGGCATTGTTACATACCATGGCTGATTATTGCACTAGATTCATAGAGAATAATTTCATTAATTTGAATTCAAAGTATGTTTCTTTATACATGGTCAATTGATATAAATCTAGAGGTTTACTCTAAATCCATATTATTCTATAGATACATGCATTACAAAAATGTCACGAATTCTAATAATGCATTCACATTCTTAGAATGTGTACACACTCTTAATAGAAAGACATACATACTAACAATTCTTGTGGCTCTTTGATTATGTATAATAACATGCCATGGCTCGCATATCCAGGTTGAAATCCAAATATCCCTTAGAGAGTATCTATGTGGTTTTTTGGGGGTTAATTCATGTTCCTTGAACTCAAGAAGTTGTATTTAGGGCCTAAGGCCCTCTTTTCTCCTACCCTCAAGATAGTACATTCCCCAAGGCCCATTCTTACAATGTAAACCATACCCATGGTGACAAAGATCCCCTATACGGGCCAAATATCCCCTAGAGATGTTACGTGTAGTAATTAGAATAGTTGTTCAAGATGATTGATCATGGGAAGATTCAAATATGAACCAAGCACCTTATGATCCTTCCTTGACCATGGTTAAGGGCACAAGTGCCATACATGGTGCAAAAAGACTCCTAATGATATATATTAAGCCGAAACTTAAAGGCCCCAAGACCTAAATATGTCACAAAAAACCTTCAAATAGCACCCATATCACACCTACAGGCTAGATATATCTTAGATAAGATATGTGTGGTCGTTTGAGGCCTTATTCACATCACTTTAACTAAATAAGTTTTGTTTAGTGACTAAGGATCTTGTTTTCCTTCCATATCCATCATAGAGGCCATAAACCCATCCTTATTATGTAAAACATACTAGTTGTTCCCATATTTCCATTCTAAAATTATGTTCATGGAAATTAAATATAAGAGTTTTTAATTTAACCCTATATATAATTTATTGTTTTAAATATTAGTATTAACGTTTAATTTTTAATTTTTAATTAATTTCAATTCTTGCTCCAAATTCCACCCTGCAAAAAATCTAGATGTATTTCCTTCTAAGGTTCCTAAAGATGCCACATTCTCAAATGAGTTGGAGACCAAAGAAGAGGAGTCTCATGCCCTTGTTACAGAAGATGGTTATTTGAACCAAGATGATGCAATAGATTATTCTGTTATGCAAATTTTGGATGATCATTCTGGATGTCATATGGAGTTAGATTATCATAACATGTTTCCATCAGTTGTTACAGAGGTAGATGGTGCACCTTATAGGGAGATTCACACACCTTATTTAAATGAAGAGGATTTTTCTTTTACATCAGTACAAGAGCCATCTACTCCTCAACTCAGTGAGTCCTTAGTTTCTAGTATTGATGATGTTTCTCTTTCAAGTTATTTATAGAAAGGTATTTATTTTGTTCAAAGAACAACTCTATTAGAGTTGAACCCTCTTTGGCAATTGTTTATGTGTCTTTTTCAATGCTTAGTTTGTTAATGGGGTTTGAACATGGTCAGATGTCAATGTTCTCTCAACATTGTGGGTGAGCATTGTTGAATCCCCAGCTTGAGTTTTTATCATTTGTTCCAACATTTTGCTCAATGACTAGTTTTTCAATGGGGTTTTAACAAGTTGAGATGCTTGAACAGAGTCAAAAGAGGAAGGGAGTTAATATTGAATTTTCCATCAGGTAATAGGTTCATCCAGAAGATGCATGCATGAAGGGACAGAGGCTATTTTCTGAGATTGAATCTATTGATAAGGAAGTGCTGCAACATGTTGGTATGTTTTGTTCCCATAAATATATAAAATTTCTACCTATTTCGAATCCCCAACAATAATTTGTGGTAGAAACAAGTAAGGAAATGTCCACTTCAGCCTGCAACTTATATGTTGTATCATCCTCGATTGGTAATTTGTTGATGGCTATGGCTACAGATCATTAAGGAATTGTACATTGTTTTGTATTAAATAAATCTAAGAAACACTCACATAGTCCTGAATTTCTAGCCCCAAGTAGTTCGATGCAGTTAAGAAACAAAGCTTCAGATGGACATGAATTGTTTGCACTAGGATTTCAGAAGTCCAATCAAGTAAGAGGCAATAAACAAGAGTTTTGCATAGCATCTGGGTCACAAGATTATGCCCAGGTTGCAGGAACGCATAATCTAACAATGGATAAACTCGTTCAACAAATTCCTATAAACACGCAGACATTTCCAAAATGCATGTCTGGAAAATATTTTATTCTCATTTCAGATGTTCACTTAGGCTCTCAAAAATTTTCTTTACTCATTCAACAAAGTCCTATAGACATGTAGGCATTTCCAAAATGTATGTCTGGAAAATATTTTAATCATGTTTCAGATGTTCGCTTAGGCTCTCAAAAATTTTCTTTTCATCGATTTCCATTTACATCTTCTACACCTCCAAATCTACAAGTGGGGCCTATGATGGCATTTCAACAGATCGATCATGTAGAGGTTGGTAAGCAGCAATTGCATTCCACAGTTGGAGCTCAAGATTATACCGAGGCCAAAAAAAAATACAGAACTTAATGATAAGCACATTTGTTCAGCGAAGTCTTGTATCCATGCAGATATTTCCAAGACACTCATCTGGTCAACAGTTTGATCTTACTTTAGCTCTTCAATATGGTTTATCAATCAATAAAAAGTTTCCAATTCACTCATTTGTAGCCATGGCAACTACCATTTTAGATAAACATAAGTTTTATACAGTGGATTTTTTCTCAGTTCTGACACCTTCTGTTCCAAATGTGCAAGAGGTGCCTACAATGGAATTTCAACAAATCACTCAAATAGAATATGGTGAAAAGCAATCACATTTCACAGCTGGAGCTCAAGAATATGCTCAGGCAAACAGAATGTAGGATTCAAGTACATCTATTCAACAATATCATATAGCCATGCGGACATTTCCAACATTCTCATCCGGCCAACACTTTAATCCTAATTCTTATCTTCCGTCTTTTGTTCATATATCAAGTACTGAAGTGTTACTGATTGATGTATCACCATCTTCAGCTCTAGCGATTGCCATTTTAGATACACAAAAGGCATATACAATGGATTTTAACTAGCTTAATCAAGTAGCAGTAGGTAGTTAGTAGTTTCATTCAGAACCTAGGGCTTGAAAATGTTCCAAGGTGACACCAATAGATAATTTCGTATTTAGTGGATCTGGTTAAGAAGTTCCCAAAGTAATGAGAGTAATTCCAACATGATCTTGTGGCCAGCAATTCAAAATTTCTTCAGGTCACCAGTCAGCTGTTGATATGTCACATGTTGAATAGTTATATGTATCTGGAAACACTTCTGACTTGGCTCATGTTGTGTCTCAGAATTTTTTTTTTGTACCCTTCACCGTTGGAACAAGATGGTTGCTAGATATGTGCATAATGGGTTAGTTGATGTGGGTTTCAATTTGTTTGATAAAATTCCTCAACGAGATATGGTCTCATCCTTAATAGCCAATGATCTAGTCAGATGTTTACCTCATTGATCGAGCAAAGTCACAAGAGCTATATAAGCAGTATGATGAATTAAGATTGACCTTACTGGGTGGGGTTACTAGGAACTTTCTTTACAAAAATTAGAGGTGAGAGGATCGAAGGTAAGCAGAAAAACTATCTAGAAAAGAAGCAAAGGGAATAGCGGTAGTCCAGACCTGATCTTAATTCGAAAATATCTACTCTATTAGCAGTAAGAAAGAATTTTAGGCCACTTGGCCATCCACCATGATTGCATGTTATGCACAAAATGGATATTTTGATGAGGCTCTAAAACTCTTTCAATGGATACAATTGACAAAAGTAAGATCCAATGCAGAAACATTCCCAACGTTCTGCGAGGTTGTACCAATTTGGCAGCTCTCAACTCTGGGAAAGATCTCCATCAGGATATATTTAAAAGTAGATTTTAGTCTGATGTCTTTGTTGGGAGTGCATGCATATACATGTATGCAAAATGTAGCAGCATAGGTGATGCAAGTAAAGTGCTTGATAGAATGTCTATAAGAAATTTGGCCTCATGGAATACAATGGTTGGAGCATATGCCATGCATGGATGTGACAAGAAGGCCCTCAACCTCTTTGAAAAAATGCAACACTCCAGCACAAAGCCGAACCAAGTAACATTTTTTGGTGTTCTCTATGCATGTTTCCATGCAGGCCTACTCAATAAAGGTTGTCTATACTTCAATTCCATGAGCACATATTACCACATTACACCTGAAATGGAGCATTATTGTTTTATGGTTGACCTTCCTGTCCAACTAAGTACCTAGATGAAGAGCATGACTTTATCAATAAAATTCCAATAAAATCTGATAGTGATGTGTGGAAGTCTTCGCTGGGTGCTTGTAGAGCCCATGCCAATGTGGAGATAGGATAAAAAATTGCAGAACACCTTTCTAAAGTTGGTCTTCCTTTCTAAATTGAGCTCTATGATTACCAGATCTTGTGTCGCGTTCAAAAATTTACATTGCAATTGGTTGCTGGGACGATATTGAAACCAAAAATAGGTGTGGATGCAACTGGAATGGGATGAATAAGTAGATGTATAATTTTCTTATGGGAGAAAGGTTTTATATCTATCAGATAAAGTTTTCACAGAGTTGGAAATATTGTTTGGGATGATTAAAGGTAGCAAGGTATGCTACTCACATGATTTACACTAGTGTTGTGAAGGAGAAGTCGAAGGAAAATATTATTGTCAACAGGGCGAGAAGCCGAAATTTGAAATTGGTCTTTTAAACAAAACCCCAGGACACCAATCTGGGTCATCATAAACTTTTACTATGTGGTGATTATCACTCTACCATATTGCAGATAAAATTTTCAGTGTCAGGGTGCCAATCCTTTCCAACATTTCTAAGCTAGACAGTGCTATTGTGGCAATTATTGGAAATAGTAAGTGAACTATGACATCATCATATGCATAATTTTTCATTGTTAGATAATGTTCATCTCATATAATATTTTTGATATGGTGAGACGAATGTAACAAACTAGTATATACAGTGTTTATAAAAATTGTTGATCCATAGCTAGCAATCCAAGTGCGTCACAAATATCTAGTGTACGTCATAGTAGCTTACTCCTTTATGATAAAGAAACAGATGGGCATAAACAATGCTTGCAATGAATTCCATTGCTTTCGTTAATGCATTGTTAAAAAATATTTTCATAAACCACTAATTAATTGGTGAGATCTTCCTGAAACGAGTCATTGAGCCAAAAATACTCCCTTTTGCCAATTTTTGAAAAAATTGGCAGCTGCAACGAAAATGTCAGATTTTTTCTTCAGGTTTTCTAGTTCATTTTTTTTATTGTTCAACTATTTTTTGTCGATTCAGATTTTACATCCTCGCTGATTTTTTCCAAATTTGTGTCCTGCAACACTGTTGTTAAGTGTAGTTAATGTCAAATTCTTTTCAAGGAACTTTATATGAATTTTAGATGTCAGTGGATTTTATATCTCTGTATTGATTTCTATGGAATTGTTGAATTTTTGGACTCTTTCATAGATAATTTTTGCAAGTTGAAAACATATTCATGGTACTTAAGTCAATATCTACCATCCTACCATATTCTGGAAATCTTTAAAATTGCATGGAAAATGGTATTTTCCATGACACAGAAGAAAGGGAGATGGGATAAAAAGTATTGTTTTACAAAACCCTTAAACTGTTAAAACATGCAGTGGCACTCCCCATTTCCATTGAGTATAACATGGCATCATTGAAGCACCCAGAAATGTCTTGGGACATCCCCTGGAGACAGTGGGATATCTCGAGGATGCCAACTTGTCTATCTCTTACATCCCAAAGATGCCTTGAGACATATATTTTTCCACTCCCTGGAGTGTAGGGATGTAGGAAATGCAGGGGAAATGTCCCTACGGACTACTGATAAATGAAACTACATGTTGTAGCTATGATACCACAAATAGTTCATAAATTAAAACACTTTGATTCCTGAATTTAAATCCTCGTAGGTATATGTCTTTCAAAAAATGACATTTTGGATTTCCCCCCAAATACGACAATAATTGATTAAGTTTGTCATAAATATTAAATAGCTATTGGAGAAATAACATGACACTAAACTGATAAGGATGATAGAAAAACAGCATGGCCTTTGCAAGAGTTTCTATCATGAATCTAAAAAAGGTTCAGATTCTTTTCCAAAGAAAAGTTTAAGAATCAAATTCTTTTCCAATCATGAATCCCTAAAAGTTCCAAATTTTTACCAATGGGTGTATTAGAAATTTTCTTTCTGAATTGGGGCATGGGTGGGTGTATTGGAAATTCCCTTTATGAATTGGGGCATAACCCACTCGTATGTTCACTAGGTATGTCCTCCTGGGACTATTCTTATCTTGGTTTCCCAATCCTCAAAGAATATCGGTCTTCTTTGACCACTCTTGTCTTAGATACATGTCCAATCCTCAAAGAGTGTTGATCCACTTCCTATTTTGGTTTTTCTCCCATCAAGGGAATCACATATTTCTATTCAATCCTCCATTCACCATTCTTCCTTCATGCCCTTCACTTAGATGTACGGTTGTTAGTCCTGGCCTAGCGCATGACACATGATGAGGATAATAAAAATGTGATGTTTATCATTAATCCCTATCAACCAGAGATGATATCCCTATTCCCACTTGATTTAGGGTATAGATCCTTGCTCCTTCACAAATAATAAGGAGACTTCATACTCTCTCTAAAATATAGAGGAGATGCTCCAAGTCAACCCTTTGCAGATATAGACAAACAAATTCCATATATTTTTGAGAGGAAGTAGCATATCCTACTCTCATTGATGATTGGAAATGTTTGAATGCTTCTTTTTTAATATCATTTTGTCCATAAAGAATTTCCCTAAGGCTGTTCTTTATTTGCCAAATATAATTTTGCAAAAAATCCCTTCAATCATAGTTGTGGAAATCTCTAGTATTTTTGTCCCCTTCATCAATCCACATTTCACGACTCTTCTATTTCCATTCCTATTCTTGAAAAGAAAAATAATTTGCCTTTTTTCTATTAATTTTTTTTCGAAGCCTCCGAAAAGTAGTTTGTTGAATGTGGATCTTCCAAATATTTAATATGGGCATCGATTTGTATAATTTCTCTATTCCATTATTTTTTTAGATGACAAGCCAAAAAATGAACTAATTGTTTTAGCTTTTTTAGCTTGTACAGAGATTTTCCATAGCCAAATTGTCAATGCTCAGATTGAATTTTGTCTAGAAGTTTCAAACCATTGAGGTGAATTTTAGTTCTTTCAACCAAAAATGGTTAAACTTAAAGGGTGTGGGCTTCCCTTTTGAAATGTTTGTCCAGAATAAAAATAGAGGAAAATGACTAGATATTTGCAAGGGAAGAACCCATGAGCTCAAATAGGTGAGATGGTTACGTAGACCTTTATTCAAAAAGAAGTGGTCTAGTATTTTTGAAATTCCATAAGATCCCCATCTACAATTCCTCCATGACAGTCCAATTGTGTTAGTCTTGATATCTATAAAAGAGATTCGAAAAAATAGGTCCTTGAAGTATGTTGCAAGAGAGTCTAGAATGTTTTGACTTCAATTTTGAATATTATCTCCATGTTTAAAAATGTTAGTCCAAGCTAAGATTTGCATAAACTAACTCCAATTTAAAAGATAAAATTTCTCCCATTAGGCAAATGCTTATCATTATGAGACGTGAGATGTACACACACTCTTACCTACTTGTTGGATCATTCATTTGTCTCCAAAAAGAAGACTTTCCCAAATGGTAAGGGGTAGCAATGGGAATACGATTTGTTGGGCTCGAGGACCTAGACAAAGATCGATATCATGCCTTGATAAAAATCTAGGGCTAGTGTCACCATGTGGTTGAGAAAAGAAAGATAGTTTGGCGTGCCACACTTGGGGGAAGTTTTGTCAACACTTTGTGCTCATGCCTAGATTGTGAGTAATGGGCTCGCCTCATGGCGCTTGCAGTGGAGATTTTGATAGAAATTATGTGCATGCATATAAAAATTAGTTGGCTATGTTTTTGGTGAGATGATCGTATCAAATCTTATATTCCTTCTGTGTACCTTTTCACCTTTAGGGGAAATTTCTAGTATATATATTGGCTTTATAAACATTGTTACGTTATAATATTATTAGTGTAACTTTATAAATATTTTTATATTATTAAAAATATATTTACGCGACAAGTGTTTCCTCTTTGGGTGAGGATACAATGGAAATAGAAGACATTTGTTTTCATCATCCTCATAGCATTTGAAATTGGAGACGTGTGCTATTTCACCCCACCAAATAGGAGGCATTGAAGCACAATGGACATACGATATCTTCCTATTATTATTATTTCTTGTTGAGGAGGTATATACAAACATATTCTTGTTGCCATTTTTTTCTCATATCAATGGTGATGGTAGGAAGAGGAAGGAGGGAAGTTTCATATCAATCGAGTGTTCGGGTCCTTTAGAGAGATGGCAGGGGAGAAGCCCAACACATGCATCGTGTGGAATACAATGAAGATATTTGTCAATGGAGGAGCCTCTGGTATGCTCACCACATGTGTCATCCAGCCTATGGACATGATCAAGGTGTGCATTTAGTTGGGTCAAGTTTTAGGTTATAATCTTGCAAAGAACATGCTAAGGGACGAGGGATTTGGTGCCTTTTACAAGGGGTTATCAGCTGGTTTGTTAAGATAGACAAACTATACAACAACACATCTTGGATCATTTAGGATATTTAAAAACAAAGTAATTTTCGCTAATTATGGGAAACCACTACCTCTCTATCAGAATACTCTTTTTGGATTGACAGTAGGAGCTATTGGGGCATGTGTTGGAATTCATGTAGATTTAGCTCTCATTCGTATTCAGGTGGATGTAACTATTCCTGTTGCGTAATGAATACATTACAAAAATGCATTCCATGCAATATACCATATGATTGGTGATGAAGGGGTTATAGCTATATGGAAAGGGGAGGGTCCAACAATTTTCTGAGAAATGGCCTTAAATATGGGCATGCTTGCTTCTTATGACCAGTCTGTAGATTTTTTTAAGGAGACCATGGGCCTTTTTCAAGCTGCAACTGTGGTTGGTGCAAGTGTTTTTTCTGGTTTTCTTTGCATATGCATGTAATATTCCCTTTGATTTTATGAATAATCAGATACAAAAGATGCAACCTGATTCTATTTGGAAGTATCCATATTTAGGCTCCTTGGATTGTTTTGTGAAAAAATTCAAAGTAAGGGGACTGTTTAAGTTCTATACCGAGTTTCTTCTTTACTACATTCGAATCTCTCCCCATGTCACGATGACATTTATATTATTATATTCGTTCATTTTTTTCATCCTCAAAGGCTATTCACAACCTCTCCCTACTTCCTTCAACCTTAGTTCTTCGCCCACCAGTCATTGGCATTCGAATGGCGACAGGGTTTGGGATTTCTTGAATCTATTTTCACTCTATGATTTGGATTTTTGTTGTATTTATATTTTCCTAGAAGATGTAGTTTTCTCAGTTAGTAAAATTCTGGAAACCATCAATGAGTGTATGGAAAGGGAGGGTAGAGCATGTTAGGAGGAAAATTTCATTGCAAATTACGCTTTTTTTGGTCACCAGATTAATGACAACCACCTTGTTAACTTGAAATTTTTACTAGACAAAATACATACCACATTGACTTGAAGTGGCTCTGGTGGTGTAGAAGTAGTGTCAGGGATGCACTGAGATTGAACAGTGAAGCTAATTTTCCAAGTTCGAGTGATTGTACAAGGCCTACAAAAAAAGTGCATTTTAAGCAAAACCAAAATCAGTTTTTGGGATTTAAAAATAATAAATTATCCAGGTTAGTGACCACCATTTTTAGGAAATAGTCAAGCTCATCACAATTGGAAACAAAGCAAAGGATCTGAGAGGATGATACCCTTCTCTTACTGACAGGATTTCTGGTTATTTTCAATGCCTTTAGCTCAAGGCTGTGCAAGTCTTAATAGCCCTATGGAGGAGTGTTGTGTTATTTTCCTTCTCCGCGAGCCACTAATGCTCCTGATAGTGCTTCTAGCTAGCCAAATGATTTTTCCATTCCCACTCCCATCACAAAACTCAAGGAAGGAAAAGGGGATGGAAATGGAGGGAAAGCTTCAGTCGTTGAACATCTGAAATCACATTCCAACAACAATAACTCTCTAAAAATTATGTTGCATATCTGCATGATGAAGCACCATGTACAGGGAATCTTGGAAACCCTTGACAAAATTACAATAGTGGAACCATATGAGATAGAGTGGAAATTTTTGAAGGCCCAAACACATTATTATCTTTGAGACATGAAAGAAGCTTGTCATACTTATGGACGCATTTTTAATTTCTCTCCCTTCCCCCCAAGGCTCTGTAAGTACAATGTATTTTTGTCACTTCACACCGCTTAATGTTTTTTTTTTTTTGAATGAATGTTGAATATGAAATGTGATCAAACAAAGAACTCAATTTTTAGGTTTTATGCATGTTGGGATTTGAACGTGGGTGCCTTGGCAGAATATTAATATACTCACATTTATGTCTTCCCTTTCTCATCTCGGTCCCTTCATAGAAGATTAATGCTTTCATATTTCTTTGTCTTACCTCTATTTTTTAGAAGAGTGATAAGGGGATATATTTTTAGAAAATTTTTGACAACTTTACCACTATATATTTGAACTTGCTAGAAGGGGCACATCATTAACCAGTTTGTGCTTTTCTATTGGATGTTGTACTCGGGCTTTTCTACTGGATGCTCCACAAGTACTCGATCTGAGGGTTTTACCATCAATTTGACTATAAAAATTTCTTTCAAGAATTTGAACTTGATAGAAGGGGCACATCATTAACTAGCTTGTTCTTTTCTACTGGATGTTGCACTTGTGAAACTTCTAATTAGGATGTAGAAAATCAATTTATTCTCAAAGTTTTGTATTTTTTCCCTATTCAATACTAGCTTTCTAACTTCCTAAAACGCCACTTCCCTAATCTGTCTGTTATTTTGACTATTTGGAATAACTTCGTAGTTTTTGTGCAGTGTCTAGTTATGATATTCCTTGGGAGTGTGACCTTGAGAAATATCCAACAAATCATCAATAATTTTAAAGTTGAATTGATCAAAACACTGTAACGAAACTAAAGGTGTTAATAAAATTACATTTTCTATTTATAGGCACCTCTACAATGATAGACACTAATTCAGTGCTATACCAGGTACTCAATTTGATCTTCTGCTTCCCTCGATTGTACTGAATCTGGTGCCTTAATGTTTTCAAAGTCCTCTTCCAATATCTGAATAAGATGATTCATTTCCAGTAAATATTGCCCCAGCATATCACATTTCTCAGCTAAAATTAAGTATTTACCTTGAAGACCCCCATGTTTCATTCTCAAATCTTTAATCGCTTGAATTTTACTCAAGTTGACAACATCTACTTCTGAATTTGTTGCCTAAAAACTAGTATCATCCTCATCATCCTTTGGATGAATTCTCTAGTCCAAAATTCTAGAAAGTGGTTCATTTTCAATAATAAAAAATTACTATGGAAACCATTCAATTAGATCAATAATTTCCTTGGAATGAAATTTCTCTGGAAAATTCATCTCCTTCAGAATTTTTTCTATTTTCTAAATAATGGTGTCTTTCTAGAAAAAAATATTCTCAAAGATTGTTAATTGAATTATGGATATATGCTAACTATGACTCTAATGCCTCAAAACATTCTCCAGCCTCTCCATATGATTTTATTGTTGCCTTGGCTTCATCATCCCTTGGAGGCATTTTATAGACCAAACTTCCAGAAAGTGAATCAATTTCAACAAAATATGACCATGTAAGCCATTCAATTAGATTAATAATTTCCATGGAATGAAACTGCTCTGGAAAATGCAGCTCCCCCAGAATTTCTTCTATTTTATAAGGAATGGTGTATTTATAGAAAAAGGATTCTCAAAGACTGTTAATTGAGTTTTGGATATATGCTAGCTCTGCCTCTAATTCCTCAACACATTCTCCAGCCTCTCCATATGATGTTGATATTTTCCTTGGCCTCATGTAATGCAAAAATTTTAATCTATAGTTCTTGCCAACACCTTTCTAGTTAATTTGACTTCCCAACCAACAAGTGTTTTAATGCATCATGATGTTTAACCAACCCTTTTCCTTTAGATACAACCAGGTCGAGATTTTTTCTCTAGGATTATTTTTTCTCTGTGGTATCTTACTGTATCCACTTTACTGATTATCTAACTAACCAAGTTAGTTCCATCTCCTTGCAACCAAAGGATTCTCTCAATACAACATCAAGATTCAAGAGGAAATTGAGTTTTCTCCTTCATAAAAGCATCATAAAATTATGACCAACTCTTCTACACATTTTTAGAATAAATAATTTTTATCACAAGATGCCTTCAACTTCATAATAAAAAATTGTGAATGAGCTTCTAGAGAAGAAATCCTTCTAGTCATTGGATGTTGATTTCCTTTTCCACAATCTCTTCTTTTCTCTTTATTCACATATTACTTTCTAGGAATTCCCAATCATAGTTCCTTCATTTTTTCCACCATCTCATATTCCATATGAGAACATATTATGTTAATTTCATCTAGTTGATATGAGACCCATGCCTTCATGCATCCTTTTAATGAAATAGATAAGTTTCCCTTGATCACGCTCATGACGTAGAGCATGCATCCTTACTATCTGCAACTATATAATGAGATTACTTGACTCATTGAACATATGCATACATACCTTTTTTCTTCTTTAGTCATCTAGAATTCCTTTAGTAGCTTCTTTTCCTTGATTGAGAGTGCTTCAATCATCTTTGACATACTACATTATTTTGTCATCATACCATCATTCTTTCAAATAGTGAATAATATCCAAGGTGGTATTCTTAGCAAGGCACTTGCTTCTTCCAAGAGATGAACCTTCTAATGAAGATTCCAGTGGAGGATCTTGATTATCCTCATCATGCAAATTATCCTTTCCAATGATGTGTGATGAGCTTTATACTAAATCACTTCCTTCTACCCATAAGTACTATTTATTATCACTGGAAAATAGGACAAGCAAAGATGCCATTATTTAATGTCAGGAAGAAGGATTTACAGGGTTGAGAGACATTAGAGAATATGAAGTATTTAGTAAAATATCTAAGGTCTAAGAGGAAAAATATAATTTCGCACTAAAGGAACCAGCTAAATGCGCCTTTGCATGCTCGATTCTTTGATAAGTGTGACTTTGCGTGACTTTTCCTCAAAAAGCCGCGTGGTCTTGAGAGTGGCAGAAGTCACTTTCAGGGACCGCAAGGCACACTCCACGACATTGATCCCACACTTGAGGCTGCCTAAGGACAGCCACCCAAGCCTCCTTAGGACCTCAAGGAAGCACACAATGGAATAAATGTTGCACACAATAGAATCACCAGGCTCCTCTATTGGGTCACCATCCACAATGTACCGAGAGAGGGAAGGAGGATTTGAATTCTCCTATAAAAGGCCACAAAGAGATGAAAATTTTGAGAACACATTGTTATGCTAGCTATAATTTCCCCAAGAAATACCAACAGTGTGTGATTTGGAGCAGAGATAGAGGGGACTCATTTTTTGTCCATCCAACAACCCCAAAACACCATAGTAGAGAGAGGGAGAGTTGGTGCCAAGGTAGCTCGGAAGTAAAGACATCCTTGCATCGAGACTTGGAACTCCATAGTTCTAAGGGCCCCTTGGAAAGTGGGTAAAATTTTCATCCTTCATTCCTACTAGCACTCAATATGAGGGGACGTAAGCACTTCCATTTTGATTATTGAAGTTGTTTGACTCTATTCATAGCTCTTGTTTTATTTGTTTTAGTTTAGTTTTTATGTTTGAATATGCATGTTATTTCTCTATCTAGTATGTTTATGTTTTAGCATGTTCCATTAACTTGCTTAGCTCCATATATTTTCTTCCTATGACTAAGAAATTAAGAGGGAAAAAACACCCCTCTTAAGCAGGTTTGATTTTCTACATTTGTGTGCCAAATACACTAACACACGGCTGGTGACTCCACTACCTTTTATTTCCAAGTTTATGTGGATGTGCCTTTTTTACAGAGACCTCTTTCCTTGCTGAGGAGTTGGGCTGGAACTGAACCCTTTCTCTCCTTCACGACTTGATTCACCCTCAGTGATAGGTTGAAGCTGAGGGGATCCCAAAAAATTAATTTGTAGGAACTTGCGTGGATTTTTCGCAAACAAATGCACCCCAGTGTGCGCGTTCATAGGTGACCAATGCATGGCCTTCACGCCTGTTTCAGCCTTTTCCGCATGGAAACCAGAAGTAGGATTTTTTCTACTATTTCCATCTTTTTCTTGCTTGTAAAGTGACTCGCAACCCATAATACATCTTCCAGCACTGGTTGAGGTGCCCCGCAACTTGTTAAAGCTCACTTTTAGCGGCTTTTAGTAGTTTAGGTGTTATTTTTATTTCAAGTTGATTTTCACAAAGTTAACACAGTTTAAGTAGGAAGAAAATTAACTTGCATTCCGAAATAATTTATGTTTTACGAATTTAGGTACCAAAAACCTAGTTAATTATCCAAAGTAAGTGTCCTAAGTCCACACATTCTTAGCTAAATCTCTTTCATTTTTCTAGTGTAAAAGTCATTAGTTTAGTTCAATTTTTGTACTAGGACCTCGGAACCAGGATTGAATTGTCGATAGAAAAGAAAGTAATCTCTACTACCTTTTCACCTTTGAGTGATCCCAGGCAAGCATATGAACACTCTCTATTGATAACTCACCATCTTCCTATAGTTTATCATTTATATTAACTTGGAAAAACTGAAAGCGGACCATATCCATGCATGTTTTTATTTTGAGCAAGGAACAACAAAACATAGTTTAAATAGGGGATTTTGAAAAGGATCATCGCATATCCACACATTCAAATATGTGCTTGTTAACCTTTTGTTCAAACACATACACACCCTCAGTAATGTAAAGACACCTAAAAATAACTTAACAAAACTCACTAAATTCTCCCCACATGGGCCACAAAATAATTTATAGTCTAAGTTAGGACCAAGGGGGTAGGCATCCAATAAGCCACCTTGGTCAGTATTCATCTTGAAAAATAGAATTTGATTGTTTAGGGAACTTTCAAATCTTCCTATCTGCCCATAGCAAAGAAAACTCGAGCACAACAGAGATCCAATTCAGAGGGGGTTGGGTTTAGGCCCAGTGCGTGCAGTATCATTTAGGGCTACCTGACCCATCTGATACTCAGTACTAATAGCTGAACTACCAAGAAGCCCAATATTGGAACACTCACGTGGGATGGTGGTGCTTAGTGGCCAAAATTAGGGCATACTTTCCCTATAGGTGATGATGCAGGCAACACTAGATCCTCTAACCTTACCTTGGTGGATTTTCTTCACTTGACTAGGGGCGTCGCCAGTTCATTCGATATGTTGTGCTAGCATTCACAAGATATCTTCTCAAGGCCCAATTAAATTTGAGCATGTTAGGATGATTAGGTCTTCTAGGATTTGAGTATCATCCGCAAATAACAAAAAACCATATTTTTTGATTGACAGATCACATAGGATTAATCTGAAGGGAAAATTTATATTTTATTCTTTGTTTTATGTATGTGATCTGATTTTTTCTTTGATTATAATATCTATCCTCTCAGATATTTCCAAAACCATACCTAGTCGATGCTAGAATGGACCCAATGGGACCTCATCGATCTAGACGTCTTTTGGACCTCCCCCCATTACTGGGAGGGGTTCCAGGTATTTTTACCATTTAGCTATCAAAGAGAGAACACTGCCACCATTATTGGTTCATCCTTTATAGGGGAAGCTTTATTTGGGAACCCTAGTCGGTCTCCCAACACCACACCAGTGAACGCCCCCATAGGGTCACCACAAACCACTCCTCTCACAAGCCCTAGCGGGCATAGGAGTGCTACCAGAACATCATGTTTTCACAAGTTGCAATGGCTACAAAATTGTAGTCACCTTTCCTAAATTCGTTAAATCTACAACATTTAACCAAGTTGACAAATGACCCCATTTCACACAACCCCACATGGCCTCCCCTGCCCATGAAGCTCCCTTCGAACATTCAAAAAAATGAAGGGAAGCAAGCAGAAGACCCCTTAAATCATGTTATGACTTTCTACCTGTGGTGTTCATCGAACAACATCATTGATGATACTATTCGAATAATACTATTTCAACGCACCCTAACCAAAATAGCTGTGAAATGGTATGTGGAGCAGCCCTCTACTACACATGGAACCTTTAGCACTCTCATTACAATGTTCCAGACCTATTTTCAGTTACCCATCCACCATGATTCAGTAATGGAATTACTGACCCACTTTAGGCAAACACCCACTGTCCATACATCAGACCATCTCTAGAAATGGCGGTGGCATCATAGTTTGTGAAAATCCAAACTCAACGATCAAGTTCTGTCATACTAGTTCATGAAAACTCTCACCGCAAATATTTCAAAAGATGTGGTGCAGCAAAGACCCATATCTAAAGAGGATGCCATCAGTAAGGCCCAATAGCTCGAGCTGATCTATACGTAGTCAGAGTATATTTATAATATCCTTCTGAAGGCACCACGCCTACAAACTTACAAATAATTTCCAGGTGCGCTGAACTCTATAGATGGTTTAATTGGGTCATCTACCCAAAATCACCTAAGCAGCAACATTAAATACCCCGATTATGCGTATGATTCTACCTAGAACATACCACAACCTAGCTACCAAAGTCATCACATGCCTTAGCAAAATTTTACTAGTAGGATGTCATCGTACCACCATTGGCATGAAGGACCCTATCCTCTAGCTCATGGGACCCTGTATGTAGCTAGACATTATGACGGAAGAGCTCCCCCCTAACAACCATTTACAAACCAGGGAACGCAATATGCCTAGTCCTCAGCACAAGACTTGCCCATGAAAAATAATGCACAGGTGAACTTTGTGCAACCTTCCATAAAACCAACCACGCCAACCATACAAAGTAGGAGAATCAAAATTATCCTCCTAACACAGTTAAGAAAAAAGTAAAAATCAAGCCTAAGGGAAATCATGGACAGGGGGAAAAAATCAACAATGCCCTCCATGATCTCAAGCTGGAGGCAACTCCAATCGAAATCAAAACAAGGATTCAATCAACCCCTGAAGGAAGAACAAGAGGGAACTCTTGTTCAATTTGTGGTGACTACGGCCATTACACTCACCATTGTCCTAACCTCCCTGAGCTGAAGAAGATGTAGAGTAACCGTAGACAAGGGGAACCCTCCCAGCAGGCAACATTCATGTAGGAGCCCTTCCCCCATCAAGGGATAATTAACACGCAACAATAAACTCCCGATGATTCCAGAAAAAACAACCACGAAATCTACATGACTGGCGAAGAAATGTTTTTTTAGACACAGAACCAAAATTACGGTACCCCTCCAGACACCAATGCGTTAGGGGTTAGTACAAGTGCACCAATAGCACATTTGACCATATCAAATATGCCTATTTAACCTTTGCCAAAAATGGCTATGGAACCAACTAGATGGGCAAGAAACTATTCAAAAGCGGCCCATCACTATAGCATTATAGATTATCTAGCTCAATATCTCATCGCTATGTCATCTTTGGAGGTATTAAAATCATACCCAAAGCAATGGAAAGCCTTAATTTCCGCATTAGGTGCCATCGACCCTACCGATTCGTGCTTGATGGCTTTTGATTTAGATAAAGCCACCCCTAGGCTTTCTTAGATAGTTTCCTTTCAGATACCGGTGTCAATCCAAAACATCACCATTCACCGATGTATCATTGATGAGGGTGCATCCACATCCATCATGTCAAAGAATGTATGGCAGAAGTTAGGATCTCCCAAACTAAAGCCATCATACATCACACTTAGAGGATACGATGGATGCCCTTTAGCTCCCATTAGTCTCTACCAAAATTTTCTGGTCTGCTTAGCTGACAAGATGGTCCTTATAGACATTGAAGTCTTGGATGCTCAACTGGATTACAATATACTCCTTGGCTAGAGTTATATGTATGCCATGTCTGTCATCGCCTCCTCCGTCTTCCAAACTATCATGTTCCCCCATGAGAACCACATTGTTATTGTTGACCAATTGACACACAATGAAAAGCATCCCCTAACAAATACCGATATCATTCTATGCTACGTAGACACATCTGACAAGATGCTTACACGGTACTAGGAATATGGCCCTGGCCAGTTCAAACCATTGTCCATCCTACAGTCATTCCTAGGAAATTCCCTTGTTATACCTGAGTCATCACCTGATGTCACAGGGGCTCCGGTGTGCATGATTTCCTCATCCAGCACCGAAGCTAGCCAAGACACAGAGATGAGCAGTAATGAAATGGAGTCCTTGGCTACACCAGCCTCTCTAGCCTACACTGCCTTCCAAACTCATTTTCTCTTCCCCCCAACTAGCTTTGTGTCACAGCAGGTCATGGCCATGGTGGTCCTACCAAACTTATCATTAGCAATACTATTTTGGTACCTAGTCCCACCTACTCCAATGGGAGTCGTGCACTTCACCTCTACAGGGTTAATCCCTATCAATCCTAAGATGGCCCCAGCCGTTTAGGAGACTGTCACAAACATCCCTTCAAATTAAATTCCCATCACAAATCTGATGGTTACGGATAAGAAAACCAATGGAAGAGGAAAGAAGGTGGAGAATGCCTCCCCACAATAGGAATCACCATGCTACGCCATATGTGATGTAGTAGGCCATCCTACCCATATATTCCTAGAGCTGGATGAATTAAAACCACTCCTTAGCTCTGCAGTAGACGTCGTGGCACCAAGTTCCCATAAAAAGGAACCTGCCACCAAAATTCAAGGCAAAGCATTGTGTACAAATCATGCATGCGCTATTTGCAGAAATTATGGAAACTATACCGATCATTGCCCAGATATCTTGCAATATAGGGAAGCCTTACACGCCATCGAGCAATCCTATCAAGAGGATCCCTCTAGCTAGTCATCTGGAGATGAACATCATGCCATATTATACCTTCAAGGGGAAGAGAAGTCACCATAAAGACAACCATTTTTCCCTCCTTCCCCCAAGCCACCATACACCTACCAGGAATAGGGGAACCTGGTTGACTCATCCTCTTGAGTTAGCATGCACATCCATTACTGCATATGGTTTGATTGAGTCTTTGGCCCAAGGTCACCTAGGCAGCAGTAATATGTAACACTATGATTAGCACTTCATAAATGACCAAAGGAGGGACCACACATTCACACCTCTGAAAAAATATTTTTTTAGTGCCAACAGGTATGCCCTTTCTCATATTCTTTTTTAGCACATGTCTTTCAGTAATATTTGAATAAAGAAGATGATTTCTCTTGGGTTATTTTTTGAAGGTATCGTGCAAACCATCCATCACTCCATCCACCAAAAGTTCCAGAGCAGGTATCATTCTACCCTCAGCATTGTAGAGTCCAAGAAAAACTTTGCATATCCTGACATCATTTCTTCATAATAAAGTAACCATAGGTTACAAGCACCCGACCATGTTTATCATCACTCGACTTTGCACATGATAAACATCCTCGCTGGTTGGTAGAACCTCCCCTCCATGGTGATCGTCACCCATAGTAGACCATACACTACAAGAAAAAAGCACATTGGTGAGGGTCATGCTTGTGACGGACCTTTAAGGTCCATCACCAATGTCACATATGGTGACGGTCATTAAAAAACCGTCACTGTAAGTGTATATAGTGATGGTCCTTTATGGTCCGTCACCAAAGAACATTTTCAATGACACTTTTAGTGAGGGTCGTTAAAGGCCCATCACTAATTATCTCTTTGGTGACACTTCTAGTGACGAACTTTTAATGACCCTCACCAATGCTCTTTTTGTTACTTTGGTGACGGTCAAAAAATGTCCGTCATCATTGATCATTAAAAAAATGTCACTGTAAGTGTATATAGTGATGGTCCTTTATGGTCTGTCACCAAAGACATTTCACTTTTGGTGAGGGTCGTTAAAGGCCCATCACTAATTCTCTCTTTGGTGACACTTCTAGTGACGAACTTTTAATGACCCTCACCAATGGATTTTTTGTTACTTTTGGTGACGATCAAAAAATGTTCATCATCATTATCATTCCAATGAGTTTTTGATGATGCTATGTGCATGTTAATATATTTTTTGTCAAAAGATAACGATTTATACCATTATTGTGGAGCATTTTTTATAATATGTCCAAGGCCGTAGTGGTTAGGGTCAGTCAATTTTTTAAGAAGTAATAAGCATGTATCATTTCCCTCAAGTAATGACTAGTCGAATAGAGATTTCCTATGAGTCAACACATGATTCATATCTATTAAGCTTATTATCTAGAAAATTCCATTTAGATAAAGTTCCACTAGTGTGTGTAGGAAATATATTATTTAATACATAATCGAGCTCTGAAAATTCTATTAATGAGAAAGACCTAACAATCCTCAACAATCTGGGCACACCTTAAAGTAATGCTTTGGCACACGCTAACATTTCTTAGCACCCCACATGTCTTGGAACATATTTGTACCTAGAACATCTTGTGATGACATTGACACCTAAGCACATGGTGGCATGCGCTAGCACAACATGGAACTCTCCTAGCATGTGTTGGCATGCTGCATATAGTCCCTAGCATGCCCTGGAACACCTTGGTTGAATGCATTGACATACATTAGCACTTGGCACACAATGCCACTTGGCATGTATTGGGACCTATTATTAGTGTGCCTAGCATGACCCTTTTAAAAAATATAAAGTCCTAACTTATTAACCCTCTTATTAGTTCTTCCTTTTATTGCCTTGACACATATTGACATACCCTGGCACCCTGCGACACATCCTTAGCACCTAGCATGTATTGGCATATCTTGGCACTATTAATTGGCACATGATATAATTAGCACACCCTGGAACTCCCAAGCACACTTTGGGAATTCTTAACATGCCTTGATATTCCCTAGCATGCCTTACAAATGCGTAGCATACCTTGTCACTCCCTCCTTGGCATGACAACTAACACTGACCATTAACACTAGTCTCTGGCAATACACGTTCCTCGTATTCATTAACTTCCATGAATTTTTACCTAGTGCATGCTCCCTTAATTTTTTTTCCTAGTACTCCTTAACACTCATCAACATGCATTATCACTCTCTAGCACACATTAATTAGCACTCTTCAACATTTCCTTCCACTTCATAACATGCATAACACTAGTCCCTGACACATATTGGCGCTTGGCACGTGTTGGCACTTGGAAATTCTTAGCATGTATGGAATAAGTTGAGATGCCTTGGCATGATTTAGCATGGTTTAATATTAATTTTATTTGTGATGATCAATTGTTGGAAAGTAGATGAGAAGCAACAAAGGAATACTTGGCACTTAGAATGCACTAAGACTTTGCACTTGGCACCTATTGTCGCCTAGTGTTTTGTGCCTAGCATGCCCCTCTTGGAAAAGGTAAATTGATGACTTATTAACCCTCTTATGTGTTAAGTTCCTTGTAGTTTAACTTTTTTCTCCCTTTTTTTGTCTTGACAGTCCCTGACACGCATTCACACAACCTTAGCTTGCACATCTTGGCATGCCTTATCACTTGGCACATCTTAGCATGTTTGACGTGTATTCCCACTATCTGGCACATCAAGGGGGTGAAGAGAGATGTATTCCTAAAGTAGGTCGAGTACAAGGGCCGAGTAAGGGTTTCTAAAGGGAGGTCATGATCATACTCCAAGAGCAAGACCATCATGTGAGGGTTCAGAAGAATGTTGCATACCTTAATGGTCGGTTTGCGCTAGGAATTAGGATGGCCTATTGTTGGTTCTTTTCTGGCAAATCGAGCTTAAGAGAGGTTTCTCATGAGAATATGGGCATGTGATTTCAATGGTGTCTTTGTGTGAAGGCCGCATCAAATTCTGAAATGTTGAAATTTGCAACCAGAAATAGTGAGATTGGAAACCAAAAAGGACAAAAAAAAATGCACCCACACTGGTGAGGAATTTTGATGCACCAGGAGTGAGGAATGTGGGGCGTCTAATTTGTTTTTCCCTTAAATAAATTGGACAATAAATTGTAATTTCATCTCATAACAACTTGTGTCAGTTAATTAATTCATGATGACCGAGTTAGCTCAAGAAATTCGAGTTGAGGGTCTAATATGAGGCATTTAGAGGGATTCTAATATTTTTGGGGTCCAGTTGAAGTTGATGCATTAGGGGGTGCAAATGTAATTAACTCAATTAAATGAGTTAAAATCAATTTAACTAGTTCTAACTGAGTGATGAGCTAGTGAGAGGTCCAGTGAATTAAATTAGATTTAATTCACAATGAGTGATCAATTAGATAATTGATAATTCACTATTAATAGTTGCATGCATGTCAGTTTCGAGGAATACCCAATTGAGACAGAGGTTAAAGGGAACATAACTATCAGTTGTATTCAGAGAAAAATTCCCATGTACAATTATAAAGTCATTGGGATGCCATGATGGATTGTGAAATCAAGGAAGGTTGATTTTCCTAATTAATAAGGAGTTAATTCCCTAGGAATTGCATGAGCAAGGCAGGCTGAAGTAAGGATGAGAATTGGCTAAGTACTAGACCGAGTTTGCCCAGATCAATGGGAGACAATTGATAGACTGCTGGAGAATCTCATGATAGATTAAGCATTGTATTGTTTCATGATTCCTTGACTTAATACACAATGGAGATAGAGGGGTTTTGATTAGTTGCTTTCCCCAAATACATCATGTTGTTGTGCAATTGATAATTTATTTCTCTTATTTATATGTGATTGTGTGATCATGTTTTGTTTCCATAAATTGTAGGAAGGATTCAATATCTTGGTTTAGTAGATTACAAGATCAGATTGAATCTCGTTGGTTAGATTTTCTACATGGTATCAGAGCAGGAATTTTTTCGGCAGCGATTTTGTAGAGAATATCTGAATATTTGGTGTAAAATTTTCGAAAACAAATAGAATATTTGGATTCCTTGCAAAAATATAACCAAATGGAAAAAAAAATCGGTCAAATCGGAGCTCGGATGAGGGAGATATCATCGATTTAAAATCAACTCTTTTTTAGAAACTTTTCGTAACTTCGGGACAATTACATTGTGCGCGAGTCAAGAACCTATATGCACTTGAGGTACCAGATGCATGCAAAGTTTTGAGGATAAAGGAAAAACTTAGAGACTTGGTGGTTTAGAGGGAGCATAAATTACCTCTCAACATGCATCCTCATGAGAAGCAGTCTTAGAAGGTTATGAAGTAGCTACCACAATTGGAGAAGCAGAGAGGAGACCGAGTGGAAACGTCCACTCAAGTAGAGACCTCCATGAGGGGGAGATTTCGAGCCATATGGGAAGAGGGAGCAGCCATACCTCATGGTGTAAGGTGGGGTTATGTGTAGACATAATCCCAAGATAAGAAATTTGGGCAAGGTCCACAGTACAGTAGTAGTAGGAAGGATTAGTTAGATTGATGTAGTCAGATGTCAGCAAGACAAAAATCAGAGTGACAGATGTCAAGTACTGGAGCACAAATAGAGTTAGGAATAGTTCAAAGGGCACGGATGCAGATGTCAGCAGAAATGCAGAGAATCCAGTACTAGATAGGTGCAGTAGCTAGCAGCAGTCAGAAGACTCTGATGATAGATGCATTATACTGATTCAGTTTTTCAGAGGCTATTCAGTTTCAGGATTTTCAAGTGCAAACAACACTAGAGAAGTGTAGCATGCAGAACATTCCAAAGGTATCGGATGGGGATAGATTGAATTCCTTTCTTGTTGAGAGGGAGTATTGAAATTTGCAACAAGAAATAGTGAAATTGGTGACTAGAAAGGACAAAAAAAATGCACCCACACTGGCGAGGAATTTTGATGTACTAGGAGTGAGGAATTTGAGGCGTCTAATTTATTTTTCCCTTAAATAAATTGGACAATAAATTGTAATTTCGTCTCATAACAACTTGTGTCAATTAACTAAGTCATGATGATTGAGTTAGCTCAAGAAATTCGATTTAAGGTGATCGAGGTGGATATTGGTGGCCACCCACCTATTCCACATGGGCCCTTGCCATTGTCTCTTTCAGTTTTTCAGTTTCCTTAATTATAGCACAATTTACTATTTTTGTTAGTTTTTTGGGTCCTGAACTTTCAGAGACATTTTGAGGCCCTAAACGATGTTTTTTGGGCATGAAAGTTTTGGTGATTTCATAGAAATCGTATTAGCAGTTGTAGTCCTCTGAGAGATCTTTCTAACAAGGTATCATGTTCGTCAAACGAAGATCATATGACCAAGTTACGACCCCGGGAAGTTGGTTGCCCAACTAACCCCAACGGAGCCCATAAACTCTTGGTGTTACATCTCCTCAGGTTAGGGTTTTGGTTGTTTAGGGTTTTATCTTATTTTAAATAATAAAAAGACCCTTAATCCTTATTGTAACACAGTTCAGAGGAATATAACTATCAGTTGTATTTATAGAAAATTTCCCATGTGCCATGATGGATTGCGCAATCAAGGAAGGTTGATTTTCCTAATTAATATGGAGATAATTCCATAGGAATTGCGTGAGCAAGGCAGGCTGAAGGAAGGCTGAGAATTGGCTAGGTACTAGACCGATTTTTCCTAGATTAACAGGAGACAATTGGCAGAGTGCTGGAGAATCTCAAGAGAGATTAAGCATTGTATTGTTTCATGATTCCTTAACTTAATACAAAATAGAGATAGAGGGTTTTGAGCAGTTGCTTCCCTAGATACATCTTGTGTTGTGCGATTGATAACTTGTTTCTCTTACTTATATGTGATTGTGCGATCGTGTTTTGTTTCCACAAATTGCAGGAAGGATTCAATGTCTTGTTTTAGTACATTACAAGATCAGATTGAATCCTATTTGTTAGATTTTATACATGAAATAGAAGGGAGGGTTGATACCATCTTGCCTTGTGGTGGTTAGTAGCAAGGTCTGTGATAAAGACCAACATAAATGGAGGAGGGCTTGCACTATAATTTAGAGCCATAACAGAAGTCGACATAGGCGTAATATTAACTGAGTTAACCCGAGTTTGAGAGTTGACATTGAGATCTGAAGTTCATGTCAAGATTCAGTCAAAGAAATGCCCAGAATCTATGGATCCATGTGAGCTAGGTCGAGTCTCTTATGGAGGCAAGAGTCGTGTTTTTTCTATGTGTGGATAGGGTTTTTTCTACAACAATTAGAAGTACATAAGTAGAATGCCCTAGTTAGGACAGTTTCCTAGCATGTTTAGTTCATAAGGTATGACCTTAAGAATTTGACAAATTTGCGTAGAAGAAGATGGGTTGTGACCCTTAGAGCGAGGTTTATTTATGCAATAAAGACTGAAAATCTGGAAGATGGTTTGCAGATTTAGTATCTGTGGAGACAACAGATCCAAAGGAGGGTGGAACCTGAGTAGAAGATTGAGCATGCAGAAGAAATGTGCCATATGAAGAATAGATTGACATGCAGAGGATTTGATTTTGGTGGATTTTCCATAGAGTTTTAGACAAATATCTGAAGAAACCTATAAAAAATTAGTGAATGGACTATTAGTCGCTGATTTGTGACCCTAGTTCAGTCATCTACAGATTGTTAGAAGTATGATAAGAGGAGTAGTTCATATTTGTTCATAGATTGGACAACAAAGATCAAATTGTTGATACACAAGAAAAATGATCTTGAGAGGACTCAAACCATTGTTAGGTGGCAGATTTGAAGAGCCCTAGATGAAGACAATATTGTGGGCCCTAGATCAGTAAAAGGAATTGACTGTGGTTGGGCAGATTGATGGTAGGACAAGTACAGTTGGAGGGTTGTTAGGTTACTATCAAAGAAGAGCCCTGACTCTTGTTCTGGTGAAGGACAATAAAATTGGTAGAAGGGCAGGTATAGGGCCTAAGGATTTGCAGACTTTGAAGGACTAAAGTAACAGTCAAGTGGTCCAACCAACTAGCCCTAGTTCAATATATTGTAGAGGATTGATTCAGTGAGAAGAAGGGAAGCCTCCATAGCCCTGGACTTCTCATCTTGGAGCTGTAGTATGGCAAAAGTGGGCATACCAAAGAGTTGTTCACAAATGGAATTGTGAACAACATGTTACCACTCAAACTAGTAGTGGATCTAAAAGGGGTTCCTAAGAGGGCAACTACTAGGACAAGGGAAACGATGGAGGCTTAGCCCATTGTCACCATAGCTAAGGCTCCTTGCTCTTCATAGCATTTCACCGATGGGTGGAGTCCCAGTAGTTTAGGAAGTCACTTGTATAGTATAGGTCAATGAATAGGTGGGAAGTGACCCTCGAAACCCTTTCCCTAAGATAAAATAAAGAGTGGGAATTTCTTTCCTTTTAAGCAAGGGAATTATCTTCTAGGGAGAGAGGAGGGAGATTGACGGGTTGAGGGAGAATAATAAGACTTATGAAGGAGGTTGGGATCCCTCATATGGTGGAAGGGAGGCCTTATTCTTTGGGAGGTTGCTCAAATGTAGGAAATAAGAAGCCAAAGGAAGATTTTCGACGTTATTCAGTCGAACAACCCACGCTGACTACACTCACGAAGTGGTTGGAAATGGAAATTTTGCTTCTATTTTATAAAAAATTCCAAAAATAGCTCAGTGCAGGCAGTCCATTGGGACAAAGCGCCAATGGGCACGAGGCTGAGTGTTAATTTCTTTATGGGCACGAGGCCATAACTACCTGCTAGCGCCGACCCAAAATCATATGTTTTTGAGAGCCTATTCCAAGAATAGTCAAAAGAGGAAATGTTCTTCTCATGGCAAGGGATGTAATGACACTTTTTGCAAGGCATGACACTACATAGAAATCACAGAAATGGCCCTCCAATGTTCGGGATGGGGATTGCAGGGACGGTGACAAAATGTTGTTTAACACTTAGTTTTAAGTTTGATTGGGTGGGTATATTACTCTTATGTGATAATAGTTTCAGTTGGTAGTAATATTTATAATGATATCAAATGTTTGGCATTTTATAGTAGCACCAAGCCAAAAAATGTTGGTTTGTTATTCCATCATACATAAACACAATAATATTATCATATTTCAGTCTAAATATTTTAATGATTTAATATGCATGCCAAACACCAACCTGTAAATGAGTGATTCAACCCCTAGCAGAGTTATGCCAAAGTTATAAGTAACATAAATTGAATGCGTCAAGAGTTTGAAATATTCCTATACTCATAATCTTACCCTACATGGACATCTCTATGTAGCTTAAATACCAAAGGTATATAACCTAGAAGCATAGCTTTAACATCTTTAGATCTATACACATCTTCTATGAGCCAAAGGTGATTTAAAAAATATGGTCTATTTGGTAATTTGGGCAAAGAGTGGTATCTATTAGTGGTATCTGCTCTACCAAAATCATCAAAAAAGTACATCAAGCCTCATCTTGTGAAGTTCATGGCATGTAGGTGAGGAATGAAACAAAAAGGATGCAATTCCAGTGAGCTACTTAAAACTTCCCCAACCTCACTAGTGAACCTCTGCCTATGAAAATATTTATCATTGTAAATCATATATAACCAAATGTATCAAAGCATATCTAATTCAACTGTAGATATATCTAAAATTGAGCTAGACATGTGCTCATAATCGTTTGCCCAGAAACATAGCAATTGCTTCATTACCTTACATGTTAGATTTACAGAACGTGCATTATGTAGACCTTAGTATGGACAACCATGCAGAAAATCATTTGATGTCTATAGTTTTAATATCCAAACGAGAAAATCTATGCCTTATCCCTTATGCATCTTGATGCACCTCAGCTTTTCTTCGAGGAAAATCTTCTGTTGCTCAGAAGTACCCTGATATTGTGTGGAGAGAGCATACCACATCTCTTTGGTTGTTACCTTGACCGCTATATGTGAGACTATATGATCTCAGAATCCATCCAAGATCAACCACTTCACCCTCACCATCTCCTTCCTATATTATTTAAGTTGATCTGCACCTTGGGGAACTGCCACCACATTATCTATGTAGGATTTCAGGCCATATTCATCTAGAAGGAAGGACATCCTAGCCTTCCAGATGACATAGTTGGAAGCTTCGTCCAACCTATCCTGATCTCTAAGCCCTGTTGTGGCCATATATGAATCTGATCAGGAAATTAACTCCCTCTTTCCTTTTCTCGACTGCTCCTTTTCTAGTCGCACTCCCTCCTGGAATGTGCAGTTATGCTAGCTTCTATTGCCACCTGCAACTGGGAAAACCATATTTCTTGACTAGAAACTCTCTGAGAGAAATCTCCCTTTGCGTGTGCAATTTATCTTCCACCTGACACTAATTTTGTTGCTACGAAACCCTCTGCATCCAACCAGAAATCTGCTCAATGAAAATCTGAGCTGCTGCTACTCCCTATGAATGTTGGAATCACTATCCCGAGCATTTCGAATTTTCTGCAACCTTGCAACTGAAAATTGAACTTTTGCCCCAGCAATTCGGCTTGCCTATCAAGGAATTGTGCAACCTCTACAAATTTTGTCCTGCTGCTCCCTTCGAGCAACACATTTCTTTCCTTCACTTCTGAGCTTCCTGGACGATCACTTAAACTCTGATACCACGTGAAAATTTCATCTATCACAACAACTGGAAATTATTCTCCTAATTGAAAATTTATTTAACAATTTATTTGTAGTTTGCCACAAAAAATACCAAATAATTCACACTATTATTTTCACAAATAAATACTGCGAAATAAAAGTAACATTAGAAACTGAGAAAATATAACACACACAGATAAAAATGACACTGTTATTTTTGGACAAATGTCTCAGGAAAAACCCAACTTGGGAAAACCGATGCAACAACTGAGAGTTTTATTATTATGCAATAATGAGAAATTGCGAGTACAATAATTTGGATGCTGAAATCTGGCTATCCTACAGAGAAAATACTAGAAAAAATATCTAGAGGGAAATTAGTCTCACTTCGGGCAATTTCGACACTAGATTGCCTCTGAAAAGCAAGCTTTCCAACTAGGTTTGTGCAGGGCCTATGTAAACCTAAAGCTTTATGCTGCAACTACTACCCAAATCATCTACTAGTCAAACCGTCCTTCCTACTGCTGAGTGGGAAAATGTCTCTCCCACACTCTAGAACCTCTGCCCGACCTCTGGAACTAAAAACGTCTGCCCTCTTTAGCAAATCAAACTACCCTCTGAGGCTTTTGCACTAGGAATGTGAAACCTCCTAGAGAAACTTCAACCCCTCTGCAAATGCACTCGTTGGATTTGGAAAACTTCCTCTAGCCTCACTATCTCTACTTCAATCCGTGGGTCTCCAATAATTGTTGTTGCTCTCTCGAAATCAATTTGCCAAGGAAATCAGACTGCTCAAGTGTCTCTGGTGTATTGATCTCCAAGTGCCCATCGAATTCTTCTTATAATCCTCTGTTGGGACTCCAACGAACAAGATTAAATCTTAATCAAGGGCTAGCATAATCTTGAAATCGATCCGTGTGAGTTTTTAGATAATTCTCACCTTGACTTAATTAATTCTGATTAATTAACCAGTTTTCCTAAGTTTAGACTTAGGAAACATTGAAAAAATAGGTTAATAATCTAATTAAGTCATATATATGTGGAATTTCTAGAAATAGTTTATTGGTTTTGGAGATCTCATGTATTCTAGCCTCTCCACCAAGTTTCATTACTAGAACACATCGATGCTACAAACACTAAGAGGGTATTTTTTGAAAGAAATTCATATCTAAATCTAGTTTCTTTAGATTTTGTACTCGAGTTTCAAAAATTTATCTGAATTTCATCACCCTATCTTTCTCTAGATAAAATTGGAGAAAGAGAGAGAGAGAGAGAGAGAGAGAGAGAGAGATTTTCTTCCACTTATTGGCCCCCCAAAAGTTGACATACTACTTGTAGTGATCCTTAACTCTAGAAATTGAATCACAAACAAAATATTAAAAGGAATGCAAGCGTAGAAAAATGAATGAAAGAGACAATGATCGAAAGATAACCTTTGTATTGGTGATTTCCAAAAGAGAAAGCAATGTTCACGGGCACTTTAGGTAGGCAACCTCTTAATGAGCAAGGCTTCAACTACAACAACAATACTTAACAAACATTTGATATCCTTCTAACTTTATAGATGGATTATTGATAACAACACTTTGACCACTTGTGGTCACATCATTAATGAGTACCAACTACTAGTGGGCCTTATTTTATAAAGAGGAACCTTTTACATTAAATAACTATCCGGAACTATCTACGTGACCCTATTAAAAAAGATGGCCACATACATCAATTGATTAACTCCTAAGAATTCTAAAGTAGGGAGATTAGTGTAGGACCGTAACAAAGTATATGTCAATTCCATAGGAGAAAGCTATGATTACAAAGGCTATGAAATGCATGGTATAGGAGTACACAACTTGTATTAGATGACATGTCGTAATACATGCTTGCACGAGTAAAAAAATTAACTTATTGAATGTTGCCCTTAAATTTAATTATGACTAATTACTAAATTGATTTTAATATCAAAATTAAATTCTTTATTGAATTCATCAAAATAAATACATATTATAAGAACATAAAAAAATATGAATTCACCCAAAATCATATATCAAAACACATAACAAAAAATAGGATTAGAAAGTGTGTTGGATTGGGTGGAAAAGTTATAAAAATGAGGAAGACAAAGAATCCTAAATTAGCTTGGCCATGTATCTATTTTTTTCCAACTTTAGCTTTGCGTGTTGTCATGCACATAGTCTAACTTATGTAGAAATGATTGCGTTGAGAGGTGTATTATACAACCCAACATGAGGGGATGTGTAAGTATGTCAAGTCTCCAACAAAAAAGATAAACAATGTTAGATCTAAGACTTTTGTGATCCACAATGTAGATAAAATGTCTTTCCGATTAATCACATCATTTTGATTTGGTCGATGTTTTGAACCAACTAATGTGGTTCATCCTTAGGACAAGGTGGAGAAACTAATCGACCTTGATGAATAAATAGTGGAGATGCATCATTGCCCGGAAATAGCCATTAAGAATTAGTTGTTAAGAACTAGCCATTAAGACTAGTTGTTAAGAACTAGCTGTTAGAAAATTAGTTAAGAATAAAAATTAAATAGAAATTAATTAATTAAATTAATTTTTTTTATTAAAAATGGGTTAAGAAATTTTTATGATGATGATGATGGCTAACGTCCACTGAGACCAATCTTTGGTCTATCGGACCTAAAGAAAAGAGTTATTTAGTTTGATTTAAGATTTTATTCCTATGCTAAAAAAGCTTGGAGAGAAGCCTCCCGAGATCACTATAATTTTGAAATCTTAAAAGGTTTGGAAGATTAGTATTGCAACAAACATTATGAAATTGAGCTCTAATGTGGTTGTACGCGGGGCGCTCTAAGAGGAAGTGATTTTCATCCTCGATGTTCATATTCTCACAGAGATGGCAGATCCTTTCCGTCCATGGTGTTTTAGGAACTGTCCAACGACCTGTTTCACTATGGAGGTCATGAGATTTCATTCTAATCTTGGCTATATTAATTTTCTTCTTTGAGCTAGTTAAAACAGAGAGATACTTTTGATCTTCTAGGGTGGGGTTGATGACCTCCTTATTATATCTTAATTTCTTTTAGCTGCTAGATCTTTCTCACACCACATTTTTTCTTTGAACTTAGAAGTAACAATTTTTTTAATGTTATTAATGTTTTGCAATGAAACATTCTTGTCGATCTCCCAATAGTTTAACCAGGCCTTGGTGTCTTTCATTTTATTTATTTATTTATTAAATTAAAATTTTGTACCCCTCCCTATGTCCTATTATATTTAATTTAATTAAATAATAATTTGTATAAAAAATTCTTAACCCATTTTTAATATATATATCTTAATTTAATTAATTAATTTGTATTTAATTTTAATACTTAGCTAACTTTCTAATGACTAGTTCTTAATAGCTAGCCTTAATGACTATTTTCGGGCAATGATGCATCTCCATTATTTATTCAGCAAGATCGATTAGTTTCTCCACCTTGTCCTGAGGATGAATCACATTAGTTGGTTTGCAATGTCAACCAAATCATAATGATGTGATTAAACCGAAAGACATTTTATCTAAGATAAACAATGTTGGCCCAAAACAAAAAATGAAAATAACCATATAGACAAAACTACAATACAATTCAACACAAAGAATTGAAAATCATGTTCCAAAATCTTTTAATATTTATTTTAATTAAATAGTTGTAAAATGAATCTTTAAAAGGAAAAATACATCCTATGAATATATTAATATCTTCAAAGACAAAGTGATAATATTTGAAAATATTATTTTGATGTAGTTTTATTATAAATTTTGTTATCATGTCATGTAAAATACATCATTAAATCTATTATTAATATTAAAAAATTAATATTAATATTAATATTAATATATTACAATATAAATATTATTATATTTAATAATTTGAGGAAAAGTTTGATCTCTCAACACATGATAGATCAAGAGTTTGATGAATCCAAGGTGATATAAATAAAAATAAAATCCAACAAAACTTTAAAACCTTTTATATTTTTGAAAGCTTACAAATTAATTACAACCACGAAATTCAAGACAATTATTATTATTATTATTAATTTTTTATTTTTATTTTTATTTTTTATTCGATCATCATTACCACATAGAACATCCAAAAACAACACAAACTCCTCATTTGCTTTTTGAAGTATGTATTTTTTTGTAAGTTAGGCTAAATTATATTAGATCAAAAGAACACTTTACATAGGCGTCGGGCTGAGATGGTAAGCAGTGATTAACCAATCCCAGCCTTAGAGGCTATCAAAATAGTGCAGGTTTGGGGCTGCCTCCTAGGAGGAAACCAACACCTTAAAAGCATCAAACAATCAATATTTAAAAAGTGTGTCATGACACATATAAAAACAAAATATCTATAGTACATATTGAAATAAAAAAAAAACAAAAAAGAGCCGAGCAATTGCGCATTCATGGTGTTTCTTCATCATCCTCTGTAGAAGGGTCTTCCTCCTTGATGCAGCATCCATATTCCTGTGCAATAGCCTCCTCCTAAATGGAAGGCACACGCAGGGGCTTTGTTTGTGGGTGTGCAAAATATGGGAGCGATTGGGTACTCAGCGTCAGGAACTCACGTCCAGACTTCGTCCGAGTCCATGATCCACACATCTGTGTCCTCCCCCGAGGCCTCTTGAACCGGGAGAGGCTTGAATTTTCGAGGAGTAGGCCGCTTAGAGTGTGAAATTGTGGACTTCCAGGGGCCTCTTCTGCCCCTTTGATTCTCCTGAGCGAAGGAAATATCCTCCTGGGTGCACTTAGACCGTGATGGTGCTTCCTTTTCATGGTTGCTAGAAGAGGAGCCTTCAATGGATTCCAAACGGTGGTCCAGGACACATTGATGGCGACCCGAGAACACACCTCTTTGGCTACCCCTGATGGTCTTTTGGCATAGACTCAGAGCCATGGGGGGGATAACAGACAAAGAGGGAGAGGCCGAGCTAAAAGCGGTGATGTGCTCAATAGGGGAGTGTGCAACAGAGAAGCACATCAGGGGGTTCACAACAAAGAGTTATGTAGTAGGGGGCGCGCAACGAAGGAGCCTGCATCAGAAAGCGCATTGTGGGATGAATTAGAAGAAGTGGGGAACTCCGAAGGGAGGCGCACAACCAGGGGGACACCGCAGGGAGCACGCAGCCTAAAGGGAAACAACGGGAGAGGCTCCTGGCATGCTAGCTCCAGTAGGGTGGTGCATAAGAGGGAGAGCGCGCAACTCATGGGCACGCGGGGAAACTGAGGCAACAACAAAATGGCAAGGGAGGGGACGAAGAAGGCTCTGGAGGCCAACTGGAGCAACATGGGGATGACAGAATGAGGAGAGACCATGTCTTTTGAAGACCTGTGGCACAAGCACAAATGCAGTGTGATTTTGTGGCATGTTCGCATATGCCAGTTGGGCATAGTTCACTTGGGGTTGCATGTGATTCAATGTATGGTAGAAGATCAGGTGCATCAGAGTGCTCATGTGAATGATTGCTGTGAGGAGGTTCTGCATCATGTTAAAGTTGGCAGTGCAGGACTTTATTAACCTGTTCATGGGATGAACTGGCTCCGCACGTTCACGTCATGTCACCCGCATCCGAGGAGCTTTTTGAAGTATGTTAATAAATTTAAAATCACATTTTAATGAAGATAAATAAATATATGGTTTTTTTAAAAATAATTTTAAAACACTACAAAATAAGATGTATCTCATTATTATTTCATATACACAAAATCACAAAATTCAAAATATATTTTATAGTAAAGGAGAATATCAAGCAAAGAAGCAACATATTTATTTTGGGAATTTTTTTTTTATTTTTTTTTATTTTTAAAATTTAATGAATAAAATTATTGTTTGTTTGTTTGTTAAGTTATGTGAGTTTTGGCATGTTTAATCTGTGGTTTGAGTCTCCATGATCTAAGGGTATTTAAGTTATCAAAATCAGGCAAGGATTGCATCCAGTGTGGGCCACACTAGCCTTTAGTATGGTTGGATTTTTTCCCACGGAGTTTCGAACCAATGATACAAGTGACCTTTACACCACAGAGTGCGTTAACAAAACACTCTATCACCATTTGCTAGGATCAATAAAATTAATTATAAATATATTAAAAAATAAAATTAGAAAATGTCATATAACCTAAATTGAATTGAGGCTTCAGTGATCCATAGGAATTTTCAGAAAACTTTTGGTTAAAATCACATGAGAATGAACTTTGTTGACGCGTTTCGAACTAGCAAGTGTGGTTCATCTCTAGGACGAGATGAAGATGAGCCACACTTGCTGGTTCAAAATGCCTCGACAAAGTTCATTCTCATGTGATTTTAACTGAAAGTTTTTTGAAAAAATCATATAACCTACTAATTTTGGTGAAGAGGAACTATATTAGCTGGTTCAAAACTCATTAAGAATCTATAAGATTTATGTGATGGATTCAGAAGACAAATATCTACATAATTCTACTCATATAAGCCTCCATTCAAATATCATATAACCCATTAAACTATTTGTATAGTGATTTTAAAATTGGATATCATCCTTTCTTCTTCAAAGAAATTTATTATAAATATTACTTAAAGAACAAAATTAAAACCCCTGATTGGGGTGATCATTTAAGGGGCCAATTGGCAGTGCATTGGATTGTGGAGCCGAAGTGGCCTCCATGCACCACACAAATGCAATAAATGGGCTTTGGAACCCACACCTTGCTCCTCGCGAGTTGAGTTTAATATCGCACAGGGACCAATAGGAAATCATTCACAAATCATTCGCAGATGTTGGGTGATGAGGAGAGAGTGCTGGGAGAGAACGAGGTGTGGTTTGTTTGCGTCCTGGCTCAAGCTGTGGCTAGGGGCAGCAGAACAGGACGAGGCTGTTGAATGTTGAATGCAGAAGGGAGGGGAATTGGCACCTGCATCCAACATGCCCTTGTGATCGAGGGACGTTTTCTTTGTCCAATGTAATGATTTATTTGGTCTCTAGCTTGGACTGTGTGGGTCGGGTGCAGACACATATTTTTCCTCAACCCGGCTCCTTCTTTGGTTAGTGCACACTTCACTAGATCGCCAGTCGAATGGAGGGAGCAGCTTCAAGTGCCTTTCCTGGGGATGTATGAGCTCTGCGGGCCCTGGGGCCAGTGGCGTGTCTTCCTATGTTTTCACTACTCGTCATTGTGGTGCTAGTGCTTAGGACTTCGGGCTCCTTCTCAGTTGGGTAATGATGTTCAACAACTCTGGAATTATAAATGGTGTGTTATTTCAATATTTTTAATTCAGTTTCTTGTGGGGTGTTTCTCAGGTCAAGCAGTACACAACTCGTGGCGGTGTTGTCGGTGGTGGTGGAGTTGGTAGTATGCCTCGATAGAGAGGGCATGCCCACAGGGGGGTGCTGGGCCACGCATGGATGAATGCCAACATCATGGGGAGCCTAGCTCAGACTCTGAGTCAACTGAGAGTCGCCACTCCGCTATGGATATGGCCTTGTCTCCAACCCCCTCACTGGGCCACGTAGAAGCTCCGGTCACCTTGGAGTCCATCGCGACCCAGCTGGACCACATACATATCAACATTGATATTCTTAGGGAGCATAAGTACGAGGACATGAACAAATTGGTTGCCTATATCAACGACCTCTAGCATGTGATGAATGAGACCTTAGACTCTGTGGAAGGACTCTAGTACCAGCAACAACGCACAGATGACCATCTCTACACCTTGGAGAGTCGAGTGGAACACATTGATTACCATATGCATGAATGCATTGCTCTCTTTGCTGCACTTCGATCGTTTCCTCCCAATCTCCCTCCTTAATGTGTAATTTTGAGATTTGTAATTTTTCTCTTTTTGTACCACCAATAACCAAAAACACCAACTGTCTTAGCTCCTCTTTAGGCTTCTTACTGTTCAGAGCCAGACTTGTGCCAACTCTTAAACCTGTATTACTATATTTTATTGTAGTGAGCAAAGCTTGTGCCAACTCTTACCCTGTATTACTATATTTTATTGCAGTGGTAATGTATTTTATTAACACCATGATACTATAATAAAAAAAATTTAACCAAAAATACAAAATTAAAAAATATCATACAACCAATAAAATATTAAATATAAAACACTTCCTTTTTTTTCCACTAACATCATTGTGAAGCTATGGAATGGAAGAAAAAAATAAAAAAAATAAAGGGGAAAATTTTGGTCTCACCCTGTCATTTTGACATGTGACCTTTCCCACTAGTAAATGTAGCTTATCGATTACGAACGTCAAATTAGGATCCCCTAAATATCATGGTAAACATCCGTCCCTCTGACCGTCATTGGAAATCGAAAACCACATCCCAAAACCACTTATATTAACGCTTATGGCTCAACTTTGATAACATCGCTATAAATTCAAAAGGCCAACAATAAAACCTTAAATCTATGTTGTATATGCGAACTACTAGGCTTTATGGGTTTCAGTGGAAGGCTTCTGTGGGTTCATTTTATTCTATTACATAATTCTTTGGTTTCAGGTAATGGCGACGACGGAAAATTCATCGAAGGTCACAAAAGAATGGAAGAAATTGAAGATCCAGGAGTTGCGCGATGAACTTTCTAATAGGGATTCGAACCCGGGCGCTCCCGGTCCTTCGCCGACTTAATGCCTGGGAATTTCTTCAGATCTGGCGGAAAATTCCGGAGGCGAGGGCCCTGAGTTGGACGTAAAAAAGGCGGTTCCTCCGTCAGAAGATGCACCAGAAAAATCTGAGGCAGTTAACGTGGAACCACCTTCTGTAGATGAAACATCCCAACTCAAGACTTTCACCAAGAAGTACGAGGATTCTATAATGGTAGAGTCGGTGGACCCCGTCGTTGCCGTCACGGCAGTCGTGGCATCCATGGAGAAGCTGTCAAATGAGAGGGCAGATAACGGAGTCGCTGGCATTGCAGGGCCGTTACAGTTGTCAGACTTGGAAAAGAAGCACCGGCGTGCCGAGAGGTTTGGCTTGGCGTTAGAGTTGTTGGATGAAGAGAAGCGTAATTCGAGAGCAACAAGGTGAGGGTAAATATTTTGTAGGCAACTGCTGGTTAATTTTATGTTAGGGTTTTTGTAGTGAACGAAGGGTATGCATTTATGTTTTCTTCAGTATTCATCTTCTGTTTTTGTTCTCTTTATTTAGGATTTCAAGGGCTTGCATGTTGAATTTACTCTTGAAATTTTACTTTTCTGAATCTGGGTAGTACGATGTGTGTGTAAAGTCCTATAAAAGTGAATTCTCAAAATAAAGGTTTCAAGGAATACGTTTTTCCTCCTTTTCAAATCAATGAGATTTAATCCTGAAATTTTCAGGGCTTTATATGTGGTCTTCTGTGGTTTCTTGGAAAATTTTAGCCTTATATTATTAGAAATATAATCATCTACTTTCCGCTTGACTTTGCTTCCACTGGTGATGGCCTTGTGGCCAAGAAAATTTGCTCGTTTTATCACCTAATGATATTTTTACAAAATGGACAGTTAAGATATGCTTTTATTCAACAATATTTAATATGTTATCATTTTTGCGAACTCTCTTTTTTTAAATTGTTCCATAGTTAATGACTTTATTGAATTTATCCCAGTAAACTTTGAATATTTCAGTCGAAGATATTTTTGTTTGCTTTGTCACTAAATATGCACATTTATTGATTTCTGTCTACTTCTATTATGATACATTTTCTCCAAACTTGCTATATAAGTCAATAATTTTGAATATTTTAGCCGAAGATATTGCTGTTTACTTTGTCACTAAATATGCACATTTATAGCTTTCTGTTTGCTTCTATTATGTCACATTTTCTCCGAACTTGCTATACAAGTAAATAAGTTTATAATGAAGTCTCTAGCCATAAACTTCTTATCATTCAAATTTCTAGAGGATTATTCAATGGCTACATACGCCAGTAGGGAAAATTTCACTTGCTCGGATACGCAGAATATGTTAAGACTCACAAAAACTAAATAGTGTCCCACAATGTGAAACATTTGTTGTGAAGTCACAGCATTAACTTCCTGCAACAGATACAACTTTTGCATAAATTTTAAACTTATTTCTTCGTAGTTTCTTAGTGAGAGTGTCTGTTGTTGTATTGCTAGTTTTAACATAGAGGGCAATATTTTTAATTGAGTGAATTTTTTAGCCGATATTCATATGCTAGAATAAGCCTTTGCTTGGACAAATACTGCCGTCAGGGACGAATCCAAACATGTTTTTGATGATTCCTTCCAACCCACAAATGTTCTTATGCCATCTTTTTTAGGTGAAATGTACATCTTGGAGAAACCTGCCTTTATCACATTCCAAGGGTAGTCTCTTACAAGAATTGGATTTGGTTGGAGAGGATAACACTTCTCTCAATATTTTTGGCTAGAGGAGTCTAGACCAAAGTGCAACCTATTAGTTAAATGCTACTGTTGCCATCAACAGTGAATGATTTCTTCCTTACAAAGAGAGAACATTATCATTGTAGTTAATCTGTTTATCTTGGGTGTAACTCTTTTGTTACTGAACAGGCTTGGTACCATCTGTTTTTAATTTCAATTTAAATAGTGTTTCCATCTAGATTTCCTTCCATATGGAAGTGTGGTTAAGGGCCACATACCTTTTGGCATCAGTTAGTTATACTTCATTCAACTGCATGATGGTTTTTAAGGGCTTGCATCCATGACGAAGGGTTGTGATATGTAGAATGCATGCCCATAATATTTCAAGGCTTTCTGGCTAGAGGTTTACACATTCAAGTAGAACTTCAAATTGATTGTGATCGGTCACTATTGGTTGATATACTATTTTGTTGATCCTGTTTATTTTTACATTGTAATACATGGCTTCTTGTTGCTTGGTATTTGATCTTTCGGGGCTCATTTACTAAACCTGGACCATCATTCATTTTGATTTGACTTGATTTCATGTTTTCAACTCCTATGGACTTATTTACCTGATTAAATTTTCATCCTTGATGTCATTTTAGAGCCTCCATTTCTTGGAATCAACTTGGCGTTGTTCATGCTTGATGGTATTTTAGAGCCTCCATTTCTTGGAATCGTCTCATAACATAAGAATTCTTTACTTTTGGATAGCTTTACGTGCTTTACTTGACCTTCAAAGTGGAGAATGGTCAACCACTTTTGGGTTATCTACAACTTGTTCATCCCATAGTGTTATTGTTATTGTCTCCGAGTGCTTTAAGCCACATTTAGTAGACTTGGATTTTCATTTCATGTGTCTCATGTCTTCCAACTTCCATTGACTCATTTACCTGTCAAAGTGACATCCCCATTGACAATCAATTCAAGTTTGATCTGCTTATAAGGCATTATTTCCATTCAAATTCTAAGTTGTAAGTTTGTAACCAATCATGATACGTTTGACAACTTTGTCATCAAGTGTGTGCCTCATTTACTGGTGTATAGCCACATCTATGCGGACATTTGAAGATCCTCAAGAGATCATTTGTTGCCATTCCATACGATGTCTTCAACTTCCATTGATTTATTCACCTATGAATATCCATCGAAAGTCACACCCCCCTTGACAATCAATTCAAGTTTGATTTGATTATAAGATATTATATCCCTTCAAATTCTAAGTTGTAACCAGTCATGATACGTTGGACAACTTTGTCATCAAGTGCATGCCCTCTTTTACTGGTATGTAGCCGCACCTGTGTGAACATTCTAAGATGCTTAAGAGATCATTTATTGTCATTCCATACTAAATGTAGTGTCTTTTGATGTAGGGAATTGGTGGGCAATCTAGTTTTGTCATTCCATACTTATCTGACTACTTATGATTGCTATTGTTACTCAAGATAAAAACTCTTTGGAACTTTGGTGAATGAAATGAATTGCTTTGTTCACAGGGACGTTTGTTAAGTAGCAGCCCTGGAGCCTAGGAACCTCTAGAAGAATCTGAAATAGTGGAAACAAATGAAATTGCCAGATTTTCTTTATCCTCTTTTTCAACTGAAATCCTTTTCCAATGTTCCTGTGGTGGTGCCCTTGCTTTCTGCATTAAATGCATCTATACCTTGTTATTTTAGCTACAAAAAGTCTAATTGCAAGTGAATCTCATTTTTGTATCAGATCAGCAAACTTTTTCTTGAACTTTTTGTTCCCACCTGCTGAAAGAAAACTCTGTTTTTTTGTTATCAACTTTGAATATTTCTTTCATGTCTTCTCTTGAAGTAGTATGGAGATTATGCAAGGTTAATCTGGGCCCTTTGTCAAGTGAAGTGACCAGACTGTCATAAGATTAGACTAGTAAAGCAATCAAGGTGATGACTGCATGTACATTGGTGCCTCAACTGGTGCCTGCCTCATTGATCACATCTTATGTTGTCATCTTTATTTGGGAAAATTTCCTCAGATATATCTTAGGATGGCAGCTTGATATTCATAAATGTTAAATATCTTGAATTCCAAGTGATTATTGTGCTTGGTTACATATTAGGAACCTCCTCTTTATTTGGTGAAATTCCTTCATACAAATCTCACAGTTACAACTTTATTTTCACACACATGTGCCCCATTCTTTTGTTGGTGTTTTGGCACTTCTGGTGTGAGTCGTTAGATCATTAATGCTCAAAATGCTACAAGTAAGATCCCTATGATTATTAGTTTCCCATTTGTTGATTCTTGCAGTTCCTATGGTATGTTTGACTTCATCTTCTTCCATAATGTTAAATGATCTTGTTCAATAACGGAATTCCCATTTGCAGCTTCCAGATGAAAACCCATGCTGTGAAAATTTTCAACCAGATCCATTTTAGACAAAGAAGAAAGTCACACTAGCTACAGCCATGGCTCTAGTGTACTTGGAGCCTTCTAATTTGCATGGGTGTTTGTTGTGTATTCCTTTGTCTTTTCCAATTAGGTAACCAACCTGCAAATTAAAATAATATTGGAAAAAATTTCAGTGCTCTAAGAGAGATATTGAGCTTGTGTTTGCAACAGTAGAGTGCTCAGCAATTGGAATCATAATTATAGATTAAGGCATGAATGTACCACAAATAAAAGACATACCATCCACTGAAATATTTTAATTTTAGCAGAAAGAATGATGTATTCATAGCGGGAAAATATTGGCGAGTAAAATATATGATAGAGAATTGCAGTGCTTTGGAAATAAAATGCACGAGTCAACCTTACATAATCTGGAATTACCCAACACTTCCGGACTGTGACTACAATTTACCTATGCAAGTTTCCTGATTATCATGATGTCTTCTCTGTTGCATTTTACTCTGTCTGTCTTTTTGTGACAATTTTTGTTGTCTCATTATATATTTTTATATTATTTAATAAAATGTATTAAAGACTTCTCTATAGATAAAGGCTAAAGGGCTATTCATAAAGTAAATGTCAGTTAACCTTCCTAAAGCAATATTACATAGACAGTAAGACAACCTTGCTTTCTAGGAGATGCAGGTCTGCAGGAAATGTGAAGATTAACAAAAAATCTAAAATTCAGTATATTTACCTTGCATGTTTTAGTTGATGTATTTCTTATGTTTGCCTCTTGTTAGAAAGGGGTAATTTGGGGATAATTGCTGCACAAGGCCTTAGGATAACTTGGAATGTGTGTTACTTGTTTGTGAGCAAAATTTTGAAGTTTCTCAATTTAAAATTTTGTTGTTGTCTTGTCAATTCAATGTAACTTAGTGTTACTGCTACCTGATTCAAGAAAAAAACAAAGTTGGATAAATAAGCTTATAGTGCATTGTATGAAGCTTTAAGACCCAAAGTATTTGTTGAAGCCTGAATTTTATATTACCATGTTTGATTGAAAATCTAGAAATATATGGTAGCATTTTTTTCCTTGAGCTTTACTATGTTATAAAAAGCCTTTTGATGATTTCTATTTTGAATCATTATGTTTCTGCAGTACAAGAAATGCTATAAAAGCACCTGATTGACATGATAGCATGGTTGAAATTGGAAAATGGTCTTGTTGAACCTCACTCAGAGATTATGTTTACATGGAATTTACTGGTCCAGTTTAAGTAGCTTCTCTTTATTCAGAGCTGTGGTAACCCTTTTTTGAATAGTTATGTTGGTGCAGTATAGCTAAATAAGAAAATGCTATAAAATCACCTAATTGGCATGATAGCATTGTTGAAATTTGAAAATGGTCTTGTTAAACCTCCATCATAGGTTATATGGTTATATGAGTTTACTGGTCAGTTCAAGTTAGATTCACTTGACCCACACCTATGATAACCATCGCAAATAGTCAGTGCACAAATTCTGGAAGCAAATCAATTATTTACGCACAACAGAAATTTAAATAACACAGAAGAAATAATGCCACTACACAACATAAGCTTTATTTTCATTCATCTACAATATTTGAAATTCAATCTCCATGCACAGATTTGAGGGCCAAGAGCCAGTAAGACATGTTTCCTTTCAAATTTATGCCCAACTATACTCTTGGAACTATTGAAACTGTAGAAAACTTTGGAACGTTAAGAAGGCATTAAATAGTTAAATAAGCCACCTTTGATGCTATACATGAGCTACCAGTTTTAGTTTTGGTTTGAAGTTTGACTTCTATATAATCCTAGACAAAACAACTTTGAGGCTATTTATGAGCTTCCATTTTTGGTTGGCAGTTTGACTTCCATATTTTCCTTCTCTAGCAAATGTGAATCAGTGTTTTAGATCTTGACTCCATGTTGACCTATTTCAGTTCCCAAATAAAAATGTATTACATATCCTGGCAGCCCAAATTAACTTTGGCATTGGTTATGAAGGCACCATGCGGTGATTGTGAATCCAACTTCCACTTCAATGAGTTATCAGGAATACTAAGTGTTGGACTTGATATTCCTTTGAGAGGTCCCAACATGAATCCTGGATTGTTTATCTCTCTCTAAAGTAATGGTTATCAGAGTCTAGTAACTATCAGGCATACAAAGTGTTGGAGTTGATATTCCCTTGAGAGGTCCCAACATGAATCCTGGACCATTTATCTTCCTCCAAGGTAATGGTTATCAGAGTCAATCTTGCCTCTGCAAGTGCCACACACTACCTCCCAACTACGAGGACACATGTGGATCTCCAACCCAACAGGAAAGGTTACAAATCACAATCGTTGAAAGAATGTAACCCATTCAAAACGTGATACAACCACTGGTAGTGTTGAACAAAACCAGAATTCTATACAGCATATGATCTCTATAACTAAATCCTGATCACAATGTAAAAATTCTGAGCTCAGTTAATATCATTGGAGAATCTATCAAAATTTGTTTTTGGTCGTGAGGATTATCCATGAACCAGTGAGGCTCCTGTAACGTTTTGGATACTATGACAACCCTGTTTACATTGATTCTTCAGTCAGAGGGCAACACCTCATGCGTGACAGATCATGACAGATCATTCTCAAGACGCATACTGATACTGTAGCTAGCAGAAATGGTTGGTCCTCGAAGGCATGGAGTGCAGTGGATAATCTCTGTATAGTATATATGATTAGCTTTTTGTTCTAGCACTAATTACTGCTGCAGACTTGGAATGCCACCCTTCAGATTGGTGGAAAAATCTTGTTGTATGATTTAGGTTCTAGGGATTCTGGAATTTTCAAGGCTTATGTTTGTTTAACTTAAATGTTCATCATCTCTGTTAAATATATGCTGTATTTTATTTTAAACAATGTTTGGTCATAATGGTGTTTTAAGTTTGGTGGAATGTCAGTTCTGGTGCTAATATTTAAAGTGATTAATAGCTATGGAAGTAATTTCTGTATTGAATGGTTAGTGCACATGGTCCCCAATCTTATCAGTCAATATGTTTAATCTCTTAATTGACAGGAATTACCTTCGGGTATGTTTTATTGACAGATTTGGTGAGTCAGCAAATGGTACTCCAAAACCTACCTCTCCTGGAATAGGAGAAGCAAAAATATCGGAAGAAGAAAAGAGGAAATCGAGGGCTGAGAGGTTTGTTCTTCCAAAATTCAGGAATTTATTTTCTGTCTTCATATTCCTGAGATTATGATGATGCTATTTTCCTTATCTTGTGTGTCTAATTTACCGTCAGCTTAATTTGCTTAATATTTTTTTCCAAAATTATGATATGCATTTGTTTTACTCCAGAATAATTGGAATCTGATAATGCCCAAATTATAAAACAGGTTTGGACTTGCTTTGCACTCATCTGCTGATGATGAAGCAAAGAAACCACGTTTGGCTAGATTTGGAGTAGATGTGAAATCTGCTTCCTTGGAAGATGACAAGAAAAAGCAAGGGCTGCAAGGTAAACTCTATTTCAATGATTGTCTCTGAAAGTATTATTTGTTTGCTTTGTATGTTATGATCAAGATCATATATGTTTCTTGCCTTTGTGCTTTTCATAAATCAAGTCTTAATTGGAACTTTATTATATATGGAAGCATACCTGAGGGCAATTCCTTGTGTAAAATTGAAAAATGATTGTAAATTGTTTGTTTATCTCAGGTTTGCCTCGGAATTGGATGGAAGCACTTCAGAGGTAAACAAAAAGCTAAAACCAGACCTGGCAGGGACTGTGGCATCAACATGAATGGTGAGTGTAAGTTCCTTGATCCATAAATCCTAATTTAGTTCGATTTTTGTTGCATGATACAAAGAAACACAACTGATTGCTTTATTTATGATTCAGGTTTGGGATTCCAAGGCAAAGATGCTCTTCCTGTTGCAACACAGCACAATCAGGCAACGTTAGATACTGGATATGATAAAAAATAGGCTAGTGGGGCTACAAATTGCATTAAATTTTGGTTGAGGATGAATGCCATTTTCGTAAAATCATTAATTAGTTTTGCTTTTATGTTTTGGTTAGCTTTCTTGTTTCTGGTGTCTTTCTTTGCTACATTTTGATTTGTTGTTAGCCTTCCCATTTACCCTATTTATAGCTTTCTCATTTAGCTTTACTCTTTTCTGCCCCCTTTTAATTTAATATTTGCAGTGCTTACATTTACATGGAATCTTATTTGTGTTTGAAACTTTTTTTGTTATTATTGTGGTCGCTTAGGTTTTAACCATCTATTTTACATTTTTAAAATTTTTCTAATCTGCAAGGTCAAATTGTCTTTGGTTTTGCTTTGAATTGCTCCTCTATCTACCTTCTGTTGGAATTTCTTGAAATGCCCTAACCAGATTGGGAATGTCAATTGACAAGAAAAAGTAACATGATATAGAGGATTTGAACTAGTGTGTGAACTTCAAAATTGATGTTTTGCTAGTCACTTAATTTCTGTGGTGCTTCACATTATCTGATTGGTGCTTCTTATTTTTGCTGTTGAAATCTGTTGAAATTTTATTATCGGTTATTTCACTTTTCATCAGTTATACTCAGTTTTTCCTTGTCTTATTTTTCTTTTCCTCTATTTCTGTTAGGTTCCCCGAATTTTCTTTGTCTCTCTTTTGTGACATTTTTTCTTTTTCTTTTTTCTTTTAATTGCCTTTTTTATTTAAAGAGTAACCAGTGCCTTCATGTCTTTTTGGTCATTTTAACCCCAAAGCATTTCATTGTGGTTGCTGCTTTTTCTTGGCTGATGGTAGGATTTTGGGATCAGTTTAATGTTTTACTAGGCTTGCTAATAGTATTTTAGGAATGAAGCTCATTTGACCCACATAGACATGTAGTTTTGTGTTTTACTTAAAATGGCAGGGATGCAAATTCCTCATCATACGATCTAGTTGGACAACTTATTTGGTCAAGGGGGCCAGGCAAATGGCAACTATATTTGGTCTTCGTTTTGCTTGGCAAATGACAAAATGCAATTTCCTTTTTTGCCTTAGGTGAATGATTCATTTGCTCAAGATGGCCATGTGCTGTATAGATTTACAATTGTAAATGGGCGACTTAATTGTATATGATATTTTGATAAAGCTTAGGTTCATCTAGACTGTGATGCAGTATATTTTGCCTTTTTTTCTGAAACTTTAAAATGTGGATTAGCTGTCAACTTTGACCTGAATATAGTTGTCCAAATCTATTTAGTGTATACAACATACTGTGCTGACTATATTTCCAAGGCCGTATTTTAATATTTTGTGAATATTGCAGGTTTGGCGTGTTTCATAGGGAATTTTCAAATGTGACAGTTTTGAATGGTCATTATAAGTGTGTTCCACTGCACATTTCATTTTAAGCTCGGATAGATTCCTAAAACATAGAATTTGACGTTTGTGGGTGAAAAAATTAGGATTTCAATGACTAGGGGTGCAATTGTGAATGTGTCACTTTCAATTTTTTCCGAACCTGAAACTTCAGGTTTGGAATTTGGCAAACCTAAAAAAATTGAAATTTGCCGAGGTTTGGCGAATGTCAAAGTTGAACCTCAAACTTGAGCCCAAACCTGATCCAAATCTAATCACAAGTTGAACCTGAAGCCGAAACGGATCAAACCCGAACCCAAACGAAAACACAAATTTCAAAGAAAAAGATTTTCTGCAAGATTTATGTTGAAATATGACCTTGGTAATTTTAGTGTCTTTTCATATGTTTGAGAGAATACGTAAAATTCTTTAAATTCTGAAACAACCAATCAACAATTCTGCCATATCTGTAAATATAATAATTGGTTAACAAGAACCTTATCATTTTCTTTTTTGGATTCATGTTTTTCGTCTTTTCAAGGATTAAATTAGTAAGGCATTAATAATTTAATTATATTTTTCATTGTTGGCTCATGTTATTTGGGACATCCAGGTCACATTGTACCATATTTCTCAGAATAAATCTCGAAAAATGAAGTGGCTGAGCAAGCCTTTTAAAGATTCAAGTCACAAAGTGTCAGATGGACACTACGTAGGGGTGCATTTGGAGATGATAATGTATTTTGGCATGTGCCCTCTAATGCCATGGTAATCCCTAATTCATCAGAGTGTATTGTCTTTTAAACTTCAATCTTATGTCTGTTAACTTTAACAAAGTTGATTAATTTGAAACTGTATTTTAGTGGAAAAATTCACTGCTTTTTGGTGGAATAGTTCATAAATTATTCTGATCTTTTTTTGCAAGTGTACTGGTCACGATGATAAATGTGTGGTTTACTTCAAAGGGTTCTTAGTTATTTCTAGATATGCTTTTCATCATTTTCTTTGAATACTTCTCTAGTGCTTTACCTTCATATTTTATCCCCTGCACAATTGCTCCTGAGGTCCATGTTGTTATGTTTATTCGTTGTTTATGTGGAAACTTTTTCCTGAGGTTCTGCAAGGTAAATCCAAATGCAAAAAATACTATTTTACATATTGAGATTTGTTCAAGACATTGTTGTGTGATACTTGAATTTCATAAATCTAGTTTTCTATTTCGTTATCTATATCAATATATAAGAATAGGTTCATGGATTGTTCATATTTCTCAAATTGTGGATTTTTCCATTTCCTGTTCCATGTTGTTTTATATTGTTATGTTGTGATTCAAATTTCTAGTTGTGCTTTCCAGTTATTCTCACACATAGTACATGCTTTGATAGATTATATCAAAAGTCTTACCAATACAATAACATTGATTGTTGTATGTGGACATTTTTGTTCAGGATGGTCCATTACATAATCAAGATGAGGAGCTGGATCATGGAATTGCGCTATCTCTTTCTGAAGAACTAACCAAACCAGAGGGTATATGATGGAAATTTCATTTTTTTACAGTTACTTTTAGTTTAATTATATCATTTAGCTCGATGTTTTTCATATATTCAATTAAAATTTTGTTGCTTAACAAGACTTTGTCATTTCCTTGTTTTAGTGAACCTTTTTATGGTTTGATACTCTCATACAACCTTTATCAAGTTACATGCACCCTCATTAGAAAAAATAAGAGAATTTTGCTTGCCATGACTATCTTTCTTTGTCATTGTTGACTTAAGAAAGTCTTTTAGCTAAAAAACTAGTTTCAAGGTTATGACATAACTTGTCATATAAATTGAACAGAAGCTATATCCAAAATGTTAACTTGTAAACTACTTAGCTGGTTTTAGACTTTCCATTTAAAATCTACTTCAGTTTGAACTTTGAACAAGTTGTTCCATAGACTTGAATATTAAGATATTTTAGTGTAAGGATTAAAAATTAGCCCGTAAGGCCTCTTAGTTATTCATTTATTTTATCTGAATATAACATTTACCATTAAATTAGAACCAAACGGCACAAATACATCATAGATCAAGATCATACTTTGTAGAGTGTTGTAGAATAAAAATAGGAGAAAGGACACTGAATTCTTTCAGTTATATTGGTTCTTATTCCTTTGGTGTATCTTTGCACCTTTAGGGGCAATTTCTAGTTTAAAGTCTAATTCTTTAAAGGGTGCTAGCTCAATGGAAGAGCACCTGCTTTACAAGCAGGAGGGTGGTGGTTCGATTCCATCATGCCCTGATATTCATATATAGGGAATGACGAAGATCAGTTTTTGGTGACGGATGCTCTTTTGACCATCACCAATGAGCTTATGGTGACATTTTTTTATCCTCACCAAAATATGAAATGGTGACGGTCAACGAACGCCACCATATATACGCATCAATAGTGATGACCATTAAAGGTCTGTCACCATAAATCATTGTTGATGATATGAAATGGTGAGGGTCATTGTTTGTCATTATAGTCAATATTTGTGACGGACCTTGATGTCACCAATGAGTTTATGGTGACGGTCACTATCCGTCATTATAATCAATATTCATGATGAACCTTGAATGTCACCACAACACATACTTTCGGCGACGCCACCTTTGGTGACGTTCAGTTTTTTGGTGACGGAAGCCATTGTCCGTCACCATTGCTCATATGAAATGGTGACGGTCACTATCCGTCACTATAAATCATTATTTGTGACGAACCTTGAATGTCACCACAACACTATACTTTCGGTGACGCCACCTTTGGCGACGTTCATTTTTTTGGTGACAGAGGCTATTGTCTGTCACCATTGCTCATATGAAATGGTGACGGTCACTATTCGTCACTATAAATCATTATTGGTGACGGACCTTGAATGTCACCACAACACCTACACTTTTAGTGACGCCACCTTTGGTGACGTTCAATTTTTGGTGACGAAGACTCTTTTGACTCTCACCAATGAGCTTATGGTGACCATTTTTGCCCCTCACCAATGTGCTTTTTTCTTGTAGTGATATATCACAAAAAATAATGATGCCATGACTATACCACTTTAGTCTAGGAATCACCTCATGCATATTCACCTGCCATGCATCAATTCAAGTTTAACCATATCGAAATAAAACCCCTTTCCCACACTACCAGGTTTTGCAAGCAAATCGAAAGCGCACTATCCCGCCTTGCATTTGCACTACCATCCCTCCATCAGCATAGCCCATATGTGAAATTTTCCATCCGCTTCATCAACCTCACACATGAGACCAACCAGTGGGGCCCCTACCCTTAGTAAAAACACCTTCCTCACATCGTTAGTGAGTGAACACTTTCATGTTTTTGGGCACCTGTCTCTGTGTTTTGTAAAAACCAAACGCCATTACTTTATTCTTTTGGTAAGTGTACAAAGACCGCAAACGGTGCACTATGTCAACCACCCACCCATTCATTTTTTCTCCCATGGAAGTAGTCCCCAATCACCCTTGGTAGGAGTATTACACCCTCACATGAAAGCCACCATGACATTCATAACCAGTTTATACCCACCCTGGAATTCTTACTGACTCTAGGGATTTCCTCATCAGAAACAGTTATGACTACCACCAAGCTGCTTTTTATACTTTGACCTTGGGCCACTGAATCCCCATCATCAATCTTCAGTCACCCATCACGATCATGCCTATGTTAAACCCATCACATCTAGTATCCTGATCCCTTGTATCAGTGAATCTCTCGTTCAGTTGAGGCTTCCTTTTTGTCAACATCAACACCTATTTTCCAAAAAGGAAGCGGTACCTTGACTCACCCCTCTCCAAAAAAGGGACATCCTCGTATGGCACTGTGGGAGACATCATTTCCCACAGATGTCATCAATCCTCCTGACATTCGACTACAAAACAAAATTTCATGTCAATATGGTATCATACCTTACAACCATTACACTTTGATCAAATTCATCAAAGACCCGTGCCTTTATGTGTCTCTCTTAGCAATTCTTACACGGGAAGGTCCCAACCATCACTGATGTGTATAATGCACGTTGATATGCCATACCAATTTTTATGCATAGGGGTACCACATTCCACCTATTGTTAAAGAAAAATTCCCCTGAAGGCGTCAACAATTTTCGTCATCAACCAACAGATCACTACCATAATAGTGATGCAGACATAATGTATATATGTCAAGTAGATTTGTTTAACTAGCCAACGCATCACAAGAATGGGATATGCCTGCCTCGTAGAAATTTTTTATATATTTTATTATACCATTACTAGTAGGGATCCCACAGGACATGGTCTCTCTTTGACCTGGTGCAAGGCATCTCCAACTCTGGGCTACACCGAGGTCTCTCTCTCTCTCCACATAGTACACAGAAAAAAAACTATAATGTATTTCATCTATACAGTTCTTCCTAGACCTCACACCTTAGGGGGAAAATGTTATCTTTGGAAAATCAGACAAGCAAAGATGACTTTATTTAATTTCAGAGAGAAGGATTTACAGGGCTAAGAGAAATTAGAGAACCTGAAGTATTTAAAAATATCTAAGGTCTAAGAGGAAAAATCAAATTATGCACTAAAGGAACTAGCTAAATGTGCCTTTGCACATACTATTATTCTATAAGAGTGCCTTTCCATAGCTTTTCCTCAAAAATCCGCTCGGTCCTGATAGTGGTGGAAGTCACTTTCCAGGACCACAAGGCACACTCCAGGACATTTATCCCATAGTTGAGGCTACCTAAGGATAGTCGCTAAAGCCTCCGTAAGACCTCAAGGGAGCACACAATGGAATAAATATGGCACACAATGAAATCACCCTCCTCTCTTGGATCACCATCCATAATGTACCGATAGAGGGAAGGAGGATTTGAATTGTCCTATAAAAGGCCACCAAGAGATCAAAAATTTGAGAACACATTGTTATGATGGCAAGAATTGCCCCAAGAAATACCAACAGTGTGTGATATGGAGCAGAGATAGAGGGGAATCAGTTGTTGTCCATCCAACAACCCCAGACCACCATAGTAGAGAGAGGGAGACTTGGCACCAAGGTAGCTCGGAAGTAAAGACATCCTTGCATCGATACTTAGAACTCCATAGTTCTAAGGGCCCCTTGGCAAGTGGGTAAAATTTCCATCCTTCATTCCTACCAGCACTCAATAAGTGGGGACGTAAGCGCTATCGCTTAGATTATTGAAGTTTTTTTACTCTATTTAGAGCTTTCTTTTTCATTTGTTTTAGTTTAGTTTTTATGTTTGAATATCCATGCTATTTCTCTATCTATTATGTTTATGTTTTATCATGTTCCACTAAATTTCTTGACTCCATCTATTTTCTGCCTGTGACCAAGAACTTAAGAGGGAAAAACCACCCCTCTTAAGCAGGTGTGATTTGGTACATTCGTGCGCCAAATACACTAACACACTACTTATGCCTCTAATGAGGTTACCAAAAGTTGATTCCTTCTATTTATGACTACCATAGAATTTTACTTCAGCTATCTTTCAAGCATGTTATGATGATTTCATGAGCTCTCATTTCTATCGTATGCATTTATGATGCCATCCCTTAAACGATGCATCCCATCATAATGATTTTCTTCTTAAGTACCTTATAGGATGCCTTCTTCACCCTACTTTCCATCTAGTTGAGATTGATACATCCATAGTTATTCAAATTATTTCTTTCATCATGTTTCTTAGAACAAAGTTTCAACCATCCATCTTTAGTTATTTTACCTTCAATATTTATTGAGAATCACCCTAGGCAAAGTATACAATGCCAAAACACGATGCCAAGATTTGTAGGGTTTACATGCAATCAAGAGGTCATCCAAGGGATTCTAAAGATCAAACCCAAGATCAGATTCTATCCCCTCTTCATGTCATGCTAGGGTTCATATTTTTCCCTAGAATATTAACAAAACCTTAAAATATTATCTTCAACCCAAAAATAACTTAATATATACCATACATACCTTATGGTTACTTATATTTTTAAATATGACTTTCATTTCCATATGCCATCTTCATCTATCTGTTTTTGGGTGTGAGATATCCTTCACTATACTTTATGTTGATTCTTTCAAGTATATGATCGCCAATGACCTTATCTTAATGTCCTTATAGCTTCACAAATCCTTATGAAAAACTAATAGCTATAAGCACATCATTGTTTCTTTCTAGCTTCAACATTTGATTAATGAATAGATTGCTTCAGGTTTGTTTTCCTTGGATCTTTCCAACTTCATGACAGTGATTAGATATATATGAGACTGGTGACTACCACATGTACTCAGTCATGACAGGATTTGATCTTTATAAGAAGAGTACAGTAGCAGTGTCACAAGGACACATCTTTCAAGAAGAGATGTATGATATCACAGAGATAGAAAGATCTGTGTTTCATACCTTTTACAAGTTTAGAATTATTGACATGGATCAACCGTATGCCTAGAAGAGGACCTTAATGAATTTGGATTGATGATTATTTTTGGAGTTTACCTTTATCAATATTTTGCACAATTTCATCACTTGAATGGAGACTTCAAGATAATTATATTTACCTCATCATCTTGGATCTATGGTTGTTATGCATCAATGAAAATAATCAAGACTTATTTTCTTCAAAATCTTGGCTTGCAACTTCACTTTTTAATTCCAGATTTTGGCTCTAGATCTTGACTAAAATTCAGTGCTACTTCTTTGATGGATACCTTAGATTCTTCATGAATGAGAGGAATTGCAGCCTAGAAAATTAATCCTGATCTCATTTTCTTGAGATGATGAAGGAGAAAGGTTCCCAAGAATGCATCAAGTGTAGAATGCTTCAAGTGAGGTTCTCAAGGTGACTAAACGTAGGTTGTTTTGAATATGAATTTGGATGCTGCTACAATGTTTCAAGCTATTAGCTTCAAAAATTCCTTCTTCTCAAATCAACAGGTTTGGAACCTATTTCTTGAGATTTTTGAAGCCCGCTTAGAGATGTCATACTATGTAGGACTTCTTCTGGCCTTTGTTAAATTCTAAAGTACATCTAGTACCAACCTTGACCCTCTGAATGGGGCTTAACACAGTCACTAGAGACAAGTACATGAAGGCTTCCAATATGAACTTCTAGAATAGGCATATTTGAGATATCTTCCCTCAAACTAGGATAGTATTTTTTTTCCCTCCATCTGTTTCACCTGTTCCATTCATCACAAATGATAGACTTTTAGATGAAGGGAGTAGCATGCCAATTTATAGCTCATTAGGTTTTTCCCTTTTTTCATTTGTTCTTTGTGTACAGAATTCTCCCAATGGTTCCTTGTGATCACAATACCACAGGTGTACATCCAAAAAAGAGAAATGGAAGGAAATTTCTTATAAATTTAAGGTATAGATGGGTGCCACTTTATGTTTTTTTCTAAGAACTGACCATATTCAACTTCTGCTTTGGCTTTCTTATCAATTTATATTAAATGTGGACAGGTGAAAAATCACTATCCCTTATTTGACATGGCTTATCAAGGTTTTTCATGTGGTGACGTGGACAAAGATGCTAAGGCAATAAAGATTCTTAGAGGATGGTTACCAAATTGCACATGCACAATATTTTGCAGATAATATGGGCTTGTAGGTTGTCTAATTTCGGTTACAATATATTTTTTTCTTTGTGAATGAAATAAATTAATATATTACATGAAGTAGGGAATTATTTTTGACGGGAAAATATTGTATTGTAAGTATTATGTGGATTATTTTCATCTAGTTCACCATGTTTTGGACATCTTACCCATCAAATAACTTGTCTTCCTTTATTTTCATTTGTTTTTGGTGTATAGAGTGCTCCTAATGTTTCCTTTTTATTGATTCATGCATGTTATCACAATCCAATAGGTGTAGATCCAATAAAGGAGTAATGGAAGGAAATTTCTTATCAAATTAAGGTATAGATGGGTGCCACAATATGTGTGTTTCTTAGAAGTGACTATATTCCACTTCTTCTTTGGCCTTCTTATTAATTTGTATGTGTTAAATGTGGAAAATTGAAAAATCACTATCTCTTATTTGAAATGGCTTATCAAGGTTTTGAAAGTGGTGACACAGACATAGATTCTAAGGCAATCAAGATATTTTTGGAGGATGCTTACCAGATTTCATGTGTAGAATCTTTTGCAAAAAATATGGGCTTATATGGATAGAGGGTATGTTGTGTAAGGTGGGTTACAATAATTATTTTTCTTCATGAATGAAAGATATTAATATAGTACATGAAGTAGGGAATACTTTTTTAAGGGACAATATTGTAATTTGTATGGTAAGTAGTATGTGGATTATTTTCATCTTGAATTTGAGTTTTCATCCAGTTCACTATGTTTTGGACATCTTACCCCTAAATTGACTTATGTTCCCTTCTTTTCATTTATTATTTTTGTACAGAATGCTTCCAACAGTTCCTTTTTCTTGCTTCATGCATGTGCTCACAATCCCACAAGTGTGGATCCAACAATGGAGAAATGAAAGAAAATTTCTTATCAATTTAAGGTATAAATGGGTGCCACTTTATGTGTTTTCCTTATAACTGACTATATTACACTTATCCTTTGGATTTCTTATCAATGTGTTTATGTTAAATGTGGACAAGTGAAAAATAACTATCCTTTCTTTGGAATGGCTTATAAAGGTTTTGCAAGTCGTGACATGTACAAAGATGCTAAGGCAATCAAAATATTCTTGGAGGATGGTCACTAGATTGCATGTGCACAATCTTTTGCAAAAATAATGGCCTTGTATGGACAGAGGGTAGGTTGTCTAAGGTGGGTTGCAATATTGTTTTTTCTTTGTGAATGAAAAAAATTGATATAGTACATGAAGTAGGGAATTATTTTTAAACGGAAAATATTGTATGGTATGTAGTATGTGGATTATTTTTGTCTTAAATTTGGATTGTTAATAAAACCACAGAATGAACATTTTGGATCCACCAGTTGTAAATATAGGCATTTGGAATCAATATTCTTTGTTTGATATTCAATTTTTCTCTGAGAAGTTTTCTCAAAATGAAAGGGTATCGCATATTTGTATTCTCACAAACAAGAAAGAAGTTGATATCTATCTTATAGTGATTTCTGACCATCACTGCTTCACCATTTCTCATTTGAGATTATCACCTTCTTAATGCAATTTTGAATCACTTGTTGTTTAGCCCTTTTTAAGCTAAGACAAGATATATTTTTTCTCATACATTTACCTTTATAATGCTTGGAAATTGTTTTTCTCATGTGTTCATATGTTTATATATTGACCATGGGTGTTATTTTTATACTTCCTATGATTTTTCCATAGTTAGTTTTTTGACATTGTTGTACTTGTGAGTCTACCACATTCCACCTTTTCAAATTCAAGCCTTTTATGAATGTTGACTATATGTTGTTCTTCATGTGGCAAAATTTATAGTTGTCACAAAGTTTGGATAGGAAACTTTTCCACTATTCCCATTGATTTCCATCCTCCCTCTTGTTAAATCCCTCTCTAGTTGTTTTTATAGATAATTCATGGGCACAATTAGTGTAATAATGATACAATATAAGAAACTTTCTCCTTTCCCAATCAAATAGAACTACTGGCTTTTTTCCAAGTAAAACCTCATGGGGAAACCCAATACATGCTTCCTTATGTTCTTGTATAGCAGCCCTAGTAAATATGATATCATAAAGTAGTGACCATCATGCATGGGGGGTTCAAATTATTTACCTAATGAGAATGCCAAAATTTCCAATGTGGTTAATCAAGGGGGAGGCTATGAGAGATCTCCGCCCCTTTTTTTTTTTTAAATGGAATTATGTTTGACTCTTTTACCACCTTTATATAATAAGTTGGTAACATTAAAAAAAAATTTCATGTCCCTAGGGGTCAAAAACCTCTCCCTACCTATGAACAAACACCTTTAAGGCATAAGGAGGCTAATCCTACTGCAAATTGAGGACTTGACTTGACCATAAAAATCTGCATGAGAGTTCTAATTCATAGTTACATTATCATATGTTACAATTAGATAAAACCTTGGTTGCCCAAATCATAACTCATTTATCTCTTTTTATACCTCTTCAACATAGTGTGAATGTGAGCTTACCCTATGTGGTTATGCCTGAAACACAGAAGGATTCCACTAATTACCCTGGTTAAAAGATTGATTAGTACTACCCCTCCACACTTCGAATTAAATATTTCCCATCTATATACCATAACTCCCTTACTATGGTGGATCTGATAATCACAAAGAGCATATCTATTTTATGTTCTGATAAATATTTCTAATGAATGATGTGTTGGCTAAGTTCTTTCTTTCCAATCCAATTTGACTAGGTCGAAGTGGATAGAGTAGAATCTCCACTGATGCCCATAATGGGTTTAATAACATAAAGCCTAACTCCATTTAGTAGTTTAGATACCTCATTCACCTCTCGATTTTTTCAAATATTTTAACTACAACAAAATGGAACGTCATTACCTAGTTGATGAATATAAAACAAGGGAGTTAGGATTCCAAGATTGACACAATAGAATAGATGGTAGGAAATCCAATCTAGGATTAAGGATAATGTCACTAAGGCCACTTAGATAGAAGCTTTCACTGAGGGTTGAAGAAGATATTATGCTTTAAGTGAGGAGAGCTAAGCCACAGACATTAGATCAGGTCATGTTGTTTCCTATAAAATAGTAAAAATCCATGTCTTGGCTTGGACTTCTTACATTTTCATACTACCTCCAAACCGTAGCTAGATAGAACCATACTCCTAACAATTAGAAAACTGTAAACCCACCGTGAACACCCAAAAAGAACCTCAAAAATGAAATGCCTAAGATCCTAGACCTAATCATCCAAATGTGCAGAATCCTCCAAATAATTACTAGGATAGAAAAGGGGTACAAACTAATGTGAATGTGAATTGAATTCAAGATTTTTATGAATTTCAACTGTATTTTGTTCTTCATGTGGCAAAATTTCTAGTTGTCACAAAGTTTGGATAGGAAACTCTTCCACTATTCCCATTTCTTTCTGTCCTCCCTCATTTTAAATCCCTCTCTATTTTTTTTTGTAGATACCTCATGGACAAAATTAGTGTAATAATGATACAATAAAATAAAATTTATCCTTTCACAATCAAACATAACTACTAATTTATTTTCCGAGGAAAACCTCATGGGGAAACCCAAGAAATGCTTCTATATGTTTTTGTACAACATCCCTAGTAAATCTGCTAGCATAGAGTAGTGACCATCATGCATGGTGACAAACAGTTGAACTAACCAATTGGGCAACAGTAAAACAACTTGTTTTCATTTGGTTTATAAAACAAATGTCGCTCATTGAGCTCAATTAGTTGGATCAGAATATGAACAAGTGACCTTTGCTTGTAGCAGCGTGGCTAGATGTATGCCAGAGAAAAGAAATGGATGTGCCAATCACACCATGAATAGAAAATGAGGATCTCGTAAAATAAAGACTATGGAAAGCATCTAGATCAATATTTATATTTCCTCCCATGTTCTTCATAGTGAGATGATGGCCACCTCTTCCTTAGAGCTCCTGGATAGCACACCATTGGTAGTATCCTAAATATTCTTGATACCAGTGCAAAAGTTCTTGTTTTTAGGCTTGTAAAATAACCAGTCATACCCAGGGATAATGTAGGTGATGTGGGTCCAGATTTCAGAGGTTTATCTATGGCTGCGAAATCAAAAGCTCCCCAGAGAGCTATTTGAGCAAGACACAACCCTCCACATCAATAGGAATAAATTTTACGTCAAATATGTCGATCTAGAAATGTTGGAAGGTATATACCTGACTGGTAGCCAAATTCTTCACAATCCAGGAGACTAATTTATGTGAAATTTTCAGTGTTAAAAGTAGCCTTGGCCTAATTTAGAAATACAAAGAACCACAAGAGCCAAATAATTTTTAGTGTATAAGGTCATATAATTGCAATATTTACATCATAGTACATCTACAATGGTACATATCCTACTTGTCTACCGGAAAAGGACTCAATCAGGTTTAAAACTGAAGGGAAAAAGACTACAAGGTCTTCTCATGCCCATGCAATGTATAAAGCCATAATACAATTCTTATTGGCTCTGAATCTCACACAAAAAAGTAGTTATGGCTTCCTCATATGTTCCAAAGACAGACATGTGAAACAGTGCTCATCTGCTCCACCCAAAACCACTCAAATCGAACCCTCTTTCCTTGTAGGAAACTGTGGTATCACCACCGGAATTCAAGTCCAAATCCTTTGTCATTTTAGATAATTTGTACCCCTTGGAACATGTTTTTTCTTGATTTTTTTAAACTTTGGGTGCCTCATATATTTGACTATTTTATTGAAGATATAAACCGCTAGAGAAGGCTAAAGTTCTTTACATGGCTGGATCAACAAGAGCTCCATTTATTTTACACTCGTTTCCTTTTCTGTATGATAAACGGTTGTAATTTTCTTCTTCTTTTACTATGTAACTGGTATCCCTCTCATGAAATACAATTGAAATATCCTTGGTCCTAGAGGAAGGTGAAGAAATATTTTCTTCTCCTGTCAGTTCTTGTAGCCTCATATCTTCTCTGATTTCATCCTAATAAAATTTGACTTTGTTATCATAAGCAAACCTTGGGATTTTTCTACCAACAGCCTACAAATTATCTGTAAGACTCTTCTCAAAAATCTCATTTAAGTGAGGCAACTATATGCAAAATTGTCTGTAGCCTGGGATTTCTGATAAGAAATCTGAGATTATAGAAATAGACCAGGGATTTCATGCATTGTGGATAAGGTAAAAGCAGAAAATGTAGAGTTAAAACACTCACTTTTCACTTTTGAGGCCAACTTGGGAAGTTTTTCATGATTAGCTTCCAATCTATTTTACCCCATGTTGTAAACTGTAAGAGTTTCCCTTTATTTTTCTAGAATTTCCTGCAACTACTTTCACTAAGCTTCTATATGACCTTGCAAGTGTCTTTGAACCTGCTAAAACTAAAGGCTCAAAATCAATGTGAATTTTTTAATTTTAGACTTCACAACATCATAGTAAAATAATGTACAAAAAATGGAAGCCAAAAAAATGGAAATATATCCCTTGCCTCAAGTTGTTCGTGCAACCTTCCCTGTACCTCCACTTGCATACTCAAAGTATTTGTGATTTGTAAGGTGATGAGATAAAAGAATATAATGTTAGCTATATTTTTCTCAATATTAAGAAGAAAACATCATTTGGAGAGGATAAAATGTCCTAGAGACCTTAAACCAGAAACACCATACTCTCCTAATAGAAATAGACTACAAAAATCTCACAAATCCTAACAAAATTAATAAACATTTTTTAACGAAAACCACCCAGTTTTTGGTTGGAAAAGGATAAGTCAAAATTTGGGAACATATCACTCTAGGAATTATTGGGTAGAGCTTATAATGAAATGCACTAATAATAGAAGCTGTGAAAGTTGTGGTAAAATCCCACCATACTACAGCTAGACCATAGCCCAATCAACAAAAAAATTGAAAGCATAAACCCAAGATATGAGCAAGCTTAGAAAATAATAGAGTTTGAATAGTATGCCTATCCATATTGAATGGAAAGCCTATCATAAATAAAATTACTTAAAAGAGAGAAAATAATTTGTGTTGTGTGTAAACAATTGTAGATGAAAATATTATAGTGGTGCTTAGTTTGTCATATTTTTTGGAATGATAGCACCAACCCAGTATGTTTCATGTGACGTCTGGTATAAAGAGTATTTTTCATTCATTTGGATGGAATGAAAGTTATTCTATGCCTAGACTTGGAAATGCTTCGAGCTCCAATGGTGATGCAAGGGAGCATTCATCTTCTCAGTATGAATAATGTAGTGAAAGAAACATGATGATGGGTATTGCTAGTAATACATGATTTTTTGCATGTTCAGAGAATAAACCAACTAATCATGAATCTAGAAACTGGGTTCCAATGAACGAAATCCAAATGGACCTGGAGATATTGCTTCTTTGATGTTACATCTACTACCAATTATTACTTGGGGATCACATCATATTCCATTCACACAAGCACCTAGGAGAAGTAGTGGTTATTTTGAAGGATAGGGGTTATTATTGTCTATTTCTAGGGATGGCCAATAGATTCTGGTTGGTAGAAAAGGATATACCAACATCACCTCGAAGAAGCACGTAGTTTCGAGTGTGGTTTTCCAAGAGAGGTGTGAAGGTGTGGTCGACAGTCATTGATGGATGACCTATGGCCTGCAGGCAAGGCCACACTCGAAAAAAACAAAATCACGAGGAGCATAAGGTGGCAAATCACTAAGAAGGAAGCAACACGAGCTAGACTAGTCAACACCACTCAACCATTAAGAAATCGAAAGGGAAAAGGCACACAAATGACCGATATAAGGGCAGGTGTTAGCATAGTTATTTTGTGGATGGAGGACTACTATTAGAGCCATCTAGACCCATGTCAGTGCATGTTTAGTAGCCACTATGAATTTTTCGAGTATCCTAGTTGAAGCCACAGTGACAGGCCGTCAGGCACAGTCTAAGCGAGAATTGGAGAAACTACAGTTGACAAGCAGGGAAGTGCATAGATCGTAGTCATAGGTAAGTAGGTGGGTTGTTGGGCCGGGCACATGAGCTTGCATGAAACTTATTGAGCCTACATACAAAATAATCTTTCCTTCAAAATGGTGCACATTCTCAAATATAGTTTTTTAATAATCATATATCCTCAGATATCACACTTGGGAAAAGAGTTGTAGGGAATCTCCACAATTTCTTCGCTGCCCATGTCTTTCCTTGTACCAAATCACTAACATTCATGCATAGCCTTTAATAAGTAGCATATATTTTCTATTTTCAACATCTCATAATTATAATGAACAATTTCCTCAAGATGTTATTTATCAACGAACTTTGCATCATAAGAAGGTGTCTCATCCCGAGGAGAAATTTTCTCATCAACATACCACTTTGAGGGAATTTATAAAGAGGATGATAGAATAAATTTAAGAGAGATAGTTAAATATGACTTCATATTTCCCCAGTTTTGTAGGTGAGGTGGGTAATGAAGCACTGATGGATCAAACCCTAATACCAATTGGAAAATACAACTACATGAAGAAGGCGTGGTCGAGGTAGTCTAGTTGGCAGAAAAGGATCTACCAACATTGCCTCGAAGAAGCACATATTTTCAAATGTAATTTTCTAGGAGAGGTGGGAATGTATGATTGACATTCGTTGGTGGAAGAATTATGGCCTGTAGGGAATCTTGCACTCGGAAAAAAAAAAAACACAAGAAGCATAATGTGGCAACTCACTAAGAAGGAAGCAACATGGGCTAGACTAGCCGACATCACTCAGCCATTGATAAATCATGAGTAAAAATGCACACAAATGACCGATAGAAGGAAAAATATCATCATGTTTAGTTTGTGGATGGACTGCTATCAGAGCTAGCTAGACATGTGTTTGTGCAAGTTTAGTAGCCACAATGCAAGTGGTAGAGTAGCCTAGTTGAAGCCACAAATACAGGATGTCATGCACAATATGACTAAGAATTGGAGCAATTGTAGTTGACAAGTAGGGAAGTGAATAGATCGTAGTCACAGGTAAGCAGATGTGCTGTCAGGTTAAGTGCAGGAGCTTGCATCAAACTTCCTACGCCTACATCCAAAATAGTATTTCCTTCAAAATGGTGCACATTCTCAAATATAGTTGTTTAATAAGCATACATCCTCACATATCACATTTGGGAAAAGATTTATATGGAATCTCCACAATTCCCCCGTTTCCCATGTCTTTCCTTGTACCAAATCACTAACATTCGTGCATACCCTTTACTAAATAGAAAACCTTTTCTCTCTTCAACATCTCATAATTATAATGAACAATTACCTCAAGATGTTATTTATCAGCAAATGATTCCTCATGAGAAGGTGTCTCACCTCAAGGAGAAATATTCTCATCAACAGACCATTTTGAGGGAATTTATAAAGAGGATAATAGAATAAATTTAAGAGAGATAGTTAAAGATGACTTCGTATTTCCCCAGTTTTTTAGGTGAGGTGGGTAATGAGGCACTAATGGATTAAGCCCTGCTGCCAATAGGGAAAGACAACTGCACAAAGAAGAGGTGGTTGATGCAGTTCAATTGGTATAAAAGGATATACCAACATTACCTTGAAGAAGCACTTAGTTTTGAGTGTAGTTTGCCAGGAGAGGTGAGAAGGTATGGTCGAGAGTCGTTGGTGGAATAATTATGGCCTACAGGCAAGCCTCCACTAAACAAAAACAAAACCACAAGAAGCATAAGGTGGAAACTCACTAAGAAGGAAGAAACACATGCTAGACTAGTTGACACCACTCAAACGTTGAGAAATAGTGAGGAAAAAGGCACACAATTGACCGATAGAAGGGCATATGTTAGGATAATTAGTTTATGGATGGAGGAGTTATATCAGAGCTAGCTAGACCTATGTCAGTGCAAGTTTAGTAGCCACCATGCATGTGGTTGAGTAGCCTAGTTGAAGCCGCAGTGATGGGCAGTCAAGCATAATCCGACCAAGAGTTGGAGTAATTGCAGTTGACAAGCGGGGAAGCACATAGATCATAGTCATAGGTAAGCAGGTGGGTTGTCAGGCCGGTTGTAGGAGCCTGTGTCAAATTTCCTGCGCCTAAATCCAAAATATTCTTTCCTTAAAAATGGTGCATGTTCTCAAATACATCTGTTTAATAAGCATACATCCTGATGTATAACATTTGGGAAAAGAGTTGTAGGGAATCTCCACAATTCCCTCACTACCCATGTATTTCCTTGTACCAAATCACTAAAATTCGTGCATAGACTTTACTAAATATTATATCTTTTCTCTCTTCAACATCTCATAATTATAATGAAAAATTGCCTCATGATGTTTTTTATCAATGAAATTTGCCTCATGATAAGGTGTCTCATCTCGAGGAGCAATTTTCTTATCAACAAACCATTTTGAGGGAATTTATTATAAAGAGGATGATAGAATAAGTTTAAGGGAGATAGTTAAAAGTGACTTCATATTTCCCCAGTTTGGTAGGTGAGGTGGGTAGTGAGGCACTGATGGATCAAATATCAAAGGAAAATTTACAAACAATTCTGCACTCTTTCCAAAAGGATAAGAACCCTCAACCACCTAGGAGGACAACATAATTCTTCTAGGGGTTCTATCACTTCTTTCAAACAGACCAACTAAGAATTGATGACAAATTAAAATAGGCAGGCAATATTTGGGAGCTTTCAATTCAATATTTTAGGCTTTAATCCCAAAAATTAGACAAGAAAGAGATGATTTCAGACCCATATCACTATGTATTTGTGTCTACAAAATCATTTCAAAAATTATTGAATGTCAGCTCAAAATCCACTAAGTTGATTCCATGTCATTAGAACAATTTTGCATCCTTCCTGGGAAACAAATCCATTATGGATTTTAAGTAGCACCACAAGAAGGAATTTATAACGTCAAACCCAAAAATTACAAGCAATTTTAGTGAGTTTGTCTTTCTAAGGCATATGATAGAGAAAACTAGCTTTATTTAGGGCTACTCATCCATATAGGGTTCAATGTGCAATTGGTTAACTAGATAATGAACTTTATTGCCTCAGTATATTTGCAATTATAATTAATGGCTCAACCTATTCTTCTATCATGCTTATAAGAGACCATGGGCAGGTATGACTAATGGCTCCTCTGCTACCATGGGTAGGTATGACTAACCTACCTTTGAAGAATAGAAATTCCTACCTTAAAAAATACCATCAACTGAGAAGCTACAAGAATCAACACCATCTTTGATTTGAACCTAAAAAGTCTTATTATCTCTCATTATTACCCTAATCATAATGACCAGTAGATTCTTCTCATGGATTATTTCTCTCATTCTATCTATTAGTAAAATCCACAAAATCTATCCCTACATTTGAATCTTTGGAAAAAAACATATAGTTGTTATCATTTAAATTATCCATATCTCTTGGAGCCCAAAAATCCATTTTCTTTGCATAATATTTATCTATAACCTCAAAATCAACCCTATTATAAGTTGAAGGACCATTATGTCCTCTTGAGTCTTGACAAAGTATGATGGAGTGAAATTGGGTGAAAATCAAATCTAGGTTTACCATGTCAAAACCTAGGTTCATTGAGATGACAACCTTGGTTTGAAGACATCCACCATACAAACTAGGACCACCCATACTTATCGTTGTCATCTCTCTTTCATCGTCAATACTAACAAACTGAGGACCTATAACCCGTGGAGGCCCATGGTCATCATGGCAATGTAATTTATTAGAATACATGCCATATCCACAAGTTTTTATATTTAATATCTGCATCCAATGTGGCCATTTATTATTATGAGATTTACCACATTCGAAAATGGCATCATTCACATAATTTTGCAGAAGTCGACAAATTAGGTCAACATAATTTTTTTCACATTTAGAACTTCCCTCACATTTGTCGGTTCCTGAAGCTCGAGCACTTTCATAAAAAAAGAAGAAGGAAAAGTCAAACAACAAAAATGGTCAACTCCCTTTTCATTTTCTAATATTATAATGAACTTTTATGAGAGGCACTATTTGTTTGTTTGTTTTGGTTATAAAAAGGTTTTCTCTTGGTTTTATGTGCCTTTCAATTTATTGTATGTCAAATGTTGAGAAACGGGAAAGAATAATATGTGACATTTATCTTGCAGAATTTGATTATGAATCAAAGGATACATAGTTTAACCAAGCTACTGTTCGGTTTGGTAAATATGGAGGAACATCTTGCAAAGTTTGAACATAAGTAATATATGAATTTTTGTTTTGCAGATATGTTATTTTTTCTACACAAGATATCACAAGAAGGAAAATATTGATATTGTATAAATTGTTTGAGGACCTCTTTGAGGTAGGTTTTTCTGATGTCCTACCTGATCGATACCTTCTCATATGTCAAGAAGGATTTAAATATGAATTAATATGTTCATGAAACAAATTATATCCAAATTTTATAGATTTAAAATACAAAAACAAATGTCAATATCTTCGTTTGATTGTCACTTGACTTTATTGTGGGTAGGTTACAGGAGCTGTGATTGGAAAAAGGATCGGGAGACAATGCATAACACATATTGGATATGATTCATTTGTTGTTAAAGATCCATTAGGCACCTACGCCATAGAATTTGGAAATTTTTATATTAGGAATTCATATGGTTTTTAATGTTGTAATTATTTCACCTCAGGGCTATTTTGGGCAAGAAAGTTTTTTAGGGATGCCAGACATGACATCAGTGGACAGGTAAACAAATTTATTATAATTGCATTTTCCATTCCATGATATCATTTCTTTATTGTTTTATTGTATTTTGGACGTATCTTTTGATTTTGTTTTGTCGTTTAAGTGAAAAATTGAAAAAACTTGGTATCACGTCCATTTAAACAACAACCAAAGCTTGAAGATGAAATTAGTATTACACGATATTTATTGGAATCCTTATAGCTATTTTCTATTAAAATATTTTCATGAATATCATAAAAGTTTACTTTCATGTTGTTTATATAATTGACCAAGTTCATTCATTAGAAAATGAAATGTTTTTGTGAATAAAATGACAAGGATTAAACATCACACCTCATATTATTTCTTTTCACATGATTGTTCATAAGCTTTCCCTGAAGGTTGAATACTAAGTTAATAAGGTGTTATTTTGTATATATGGTGATATTTTATTTGTTTTTTTTATACAGGTCATCTGGCCATATTATATTGGCCAGTATCGCCCAATTGAAGAAATTTTGTTCGAGTTTCTTACTAGTATGGGGAAAAATGGCTTTGACATTGATGACGTTGAGGTATATGTCGTATAAAATATTTATAGTCAAATTTACTTTATATTATAGTGTTAATTGACATTTATGTCTTACACTTTGCATTGTATCTTCTTTTGTTTTCAGAAAATAAACTCAATATTGATGATAAGAAGCAAAAATTAAAGAAAGAGGAGAGAAATAACATTGGAGCTACAAATGAAAAATAAGAGAGAAGAGATCTGGTCTGGTGATACCCTTAGAGTCAATATCCCACATAAGACACACATATAGATATTGATGGTCATGTCTTCAGAGTTGGTGAATTCACCTGCAATGCCTTGGCAACACAATGATAATGTTTTGAAGTGATGAAACATCTTTTCATGTGTAAATTGCAGTCCAACCAATATTAAGTTGGAAACTCATTTTAATACTTCAACATTTCATACAATATAATTTATATGGTTTAAAATATTTATAATTTGTTTACTATTGTAATTAACATATGAAACTTTATGTTTTCATATTATATGAACATGCACATTGTATGAAATTTTTTAAATAATACAAATTAGTTTATGTTGATTAATAATGAACACATAAAATCAATTTAAAACTACTAAATTAGTAGTTTATATTGATTAATGATGAACACAAATAAAATAAATATACGACTAAATTAGTCATTTATAATGATTACTAATGAAAGTAAATGAAATGAATATAAACTACTGAATTAGTCATTTATATAATGAATAAGAAACTACCAAAAAAAGATAAATGACTACTGCAAATTGTTATCACTCAGGCCTTCCTTGAAGTTGTAAGAAAGGGAAAGGAACCCGAGGTAACCACTAACCAACCTTCAGATGTAGAATCTAGCCAATCTGTATCAGGGCTCTCTCTTTAAAATTTAGCTTTGTTCTTAGAAATTTTTAGGCTAGTTATAAGTCCAAGAAATTTGGTTTGAATTTGAATGGTGGAATCCGCCAACTGAGAGCAAGATTGAGTATTTCAGGCCATTGGGCTATGGAGTCGAAAGGATGGCTTTACTGGATTAATTTTCTACACACAAGATGGCTTTGCAGGGCAAGATAGCCAAACAAAGAACAATTTTAGATCTTAAAATGAATGGAATGGATTTTGAAGGGATGAAAGGAAATTAAGAATCTTTCAACATGTTCAAAAGAAAGAAAGTGAATGATTACAAATAAAGAGCAGTTAATAATTCTTTACTATAGTAATAAAAATGTTTAAACCAGCGAAACAAGAGAAATTAAGAATTCATTGTTTATAACCAGTTTAGAAGAAAACATTTAGAATAATCACAATTGAAATCAGAGTGCACTTAAGCAATTTCTGATTTATTCTTTTTTGTCAATTATTCAGAAATGGAACATAGTGAAATTATAAACAGATATAAGACTTAAAACATAGGATAGAAATGACTTATTGAACTGTAGTCGAACACATGAATCCTGCAAAAAGTCTTGAGCTTCAAATCATCATCCAGTAAACCACAAAGAAATTTCTCCAAAGCACTTTTATTCCAAAAGATCAATGTTACAGCAAAGTAGTAGAATCCACCCTCAATAAGTCAATTGAGGGCTTATTTATACAAAAAATCATAAAAAATATCTCTTAACAAAACGAGATATAATCTAAAGTGACTCACTCATAAGTTACAATAAAAATAGAGACAAATGGTCTCATGGATAAGACAAGAAGTAACCGATGTTGTGTTGTTCCCTCATTTCGAGAATGTGCTGGAGACAGGTGCTATTTTTTAGCTCATCGTTGTCTTCTTTAGTAATTTTGTTCTAACTGACTTGCTTCACTGATACTCTTCATTCTTACTGATACACTTTAATTGAGCTGATAGTCTTTAACCTTGGTTTGTCCTTATATCCTTTATACTGTAGTAAATAAGAAAAATTTGTACAAGGATAAATTTTACAAAAGTTCCAATAAATCTTCCCACCATTTCTCTTCTGCTATTCTTGTCCGTTGAAGTTTCCTTAATGTTTCATCAGCCTCGGTATATCTGAATAAAGTAGGCTGGTTAGGAAACAAATGCCTTACTTCATGTTCCAAATAAAACAAATTCTCTAATCTGTCATGAAGATTTCTTCCCGTGGGTAATGTTGCTTGTGATGAACTGGCCGAGGAATTGGCTAGATTGTGAGCATGTATATCCACTTTCTTAATATAAGTTTCCAGGTCCATTATTTTGTCTTCTGAAATCATGGGGTTGGGCAACCCTTTATTCAGTAAAACATTAAACCTCTCTCTGAAATCAATTATTTTTGCCTGCATGTCAAAAAACCTTCTTTCCAAATTCTGCATAAGAGTCCTTTTTGTAAAAACTCTTTTTATTTCTAAGATTCTTGCAGTTCTATCCTGAATACCCAATTCTTCAAGCTGCTGTCTAGTTTGGGTGTTTAAAAACTGAATAAGCTGATTAGCTTCCTCAGGCCTATTTCCCAATTCTTCTCGTGTATTCTCAACTTCCTCTAGAGCTACTCTGATCAAATCATTTTGTTCATACATTATCTGGATTGAGGACCAGATATCTTTTATTGACTGACTAATATTATCCCAAAGAATATTATTTATTTCTCTCAAAGGCTTGTCCAATGTGAGATCCTTTTCTAATGCTTTAACAAAATTTTCCAATCTCTTGATTTCTCTTGATTTGTCAGCAACACTCATTTTTGAAAGATCATATCTTTGTTCTAAATTGATAAGTTGTAGCTTTGTGTGCTGAAGTTCAGTTACTTGAATTTTTAAGTCATTCATTTATTTTGCTAATTGTTCTGAACTCAAATTAGAAGTGTCTACCTGTGATGATTCTGTCGGCTGACCTGTTGGCTGTGTACCTGTAATTTCCTTTGTTGTAGATGTTGGGAGAGTAGATTTTTTGTCTTTCAGTGCTTGCTCCAGCTCTTTTTATGTTTCAGCCAGTTGCTCATTCATTTTCAAGAGCAACTCCATCATCTCTTCTTCAGAATTCTTCTTAATTATTTCTTCAGTTTGAGGATGTCTGGAGGTTGGCAATTTCAACTGTTTTCTTAATGCAACAATGTCATCATCTTTTTTCTTGATTAGAGTTTCTATTCCTTTGACATCCTTTGGATTATGACCTAATCCAATTATTACCTCCTACAATGTTTTTATTCTGTTATCTTTTGCTTGAGAAGAAGCTTTTTCCAGTTGTAACTATGCATTGGTGTTTTCCAAAGAATCATGTAACTTGTGAGTTGCCATGGCTTTATCAGTCAAAGTGGAATAAATCATTTCCCCAGTCTGCTTATGTAATTCAATCTGGTCTAAAGGATGGATATCCTTTGCTAGGACTTCAAAGTTTGTCCTAATATAATCAGCAGTTGTTTGGGGTTGTCGCACCTTGGGTTTAAAATGACTCATTAACATTTTTCCCTGTTGAATGTCAAAATCTGACATTAGTATTTCTTGATTCTTTGGTGCCATTTTCAAATATTGATTATATACTTGCATTCTCAATGGATCATTCCTGGCCTTGATATTGATAAATGTCTTTTTGATGTCCCAGGCCTCTTTTACTGGAGGTTTGAAAGAAGATATTTCCATACTTTTTTGCTTCTGTAGCTCTTTCCTGTAGGAGGTAGTGGATGCTCCACTGACTATTCCTATTTGCTGACTGTCTTCTCTTTGGTTATCAGAGATTTCTTGAAATGATTCAACTTCTAGAAGAGGATTTAATCTCTGCCTTTTATTATCATGTAGCTCTGTAGATCTATCACCAGGGGTGGATGTTTCAGCTTCTCTCTTTTTCCCTTTTTCTATATTAAGAGGAGTTTGAAGATTGGAAATTTATGGCTCATTGATCTGAACTGGAGGGATTTGTGCCTAAATTTGTTCTTTGGATGTTTCTGGTAGCTCTGTCATTGTGAATTTTTCAATTATTTGTATGTCTGGTTCCTTTTCTTTTCCTTTTGATTCTACTGCCACTGTACTGATCTCCTGCAAAGGTTGTTGTGAAGTTCCTACTGACAAAGGTCCTGCTGTCTGTACCTGCCCAAGAGAGTCCAGGTCAAGAATCTTTTCAAGATATTTCATTACATTATCAATATTGACATGTTCACTATCTTGCTCTACCAAAGTTCCTTCCACCCATTCATCTGTATTTGCATATTGTTCAATTTCTGGCATCCTAAAATGAATGTATGGAGATAATTTGTTTTTCATTCTTCTGTCACAGATAAAATTATATGGATCATAGGGTGCCCAGTAGAAACTCTTTGGTAATTTGAGGTAATCTTCTAAAATCCTTTCTGCTTCTCTTCCAGCCTCCCTAGAATTACAAACAAAGGGACCTAATTGGATTTTTATCCTGAGTTGTGCCTTCTTCTTGGCATTACAGAAATGAACTATATCTGAATTGTTCATCTGTCTGAAATACTCAAGTGAAAAAAGTCTCATTGGAACATATCTGGGCAACTTGAAAGGACACAATTCACATCCATAAATCCTAATCTCAGTATGGTTCTAATATAAGTACCAATCTCCCACTTTATATTTCTTTGAGAGTTGAAGGATTCTTTTGATATCATTATTGATTCTGGGAGGAGAAATTCCAGTTAACAAAGTGGTTGCTGGATGTACAAACATATCAATGAACTCACTATAGGTGTAAGGAGAATAAGGAGAATGATGGGTGATAGCAGACCAAAATATAACTGATCTAGGGTTTCCTTTAGCATCAAGTTTCTACATATGGAAAGGAAAAATTTCTGACTGATAGTATATCATGAGATGATATATGAAGGAATAATATTTAAATACTCTCTCATTCCCAAATATCATGAACTGATCATGGATTTTTTCAACAATAAAAGATGAAAAATCATATCTGACAGCAGGAGGCTGTCCAGGGGTAAAAATAGACAATAGCACTAGGGTCAATTGGTCAACAAACTCACTAGTGTTAAAACCCATTATTGAGGGTATCATGTTTAAAATGAGTCTGCCTTCATCAGTAAAATAGGTGTGGCCATAAGGAGGAGGTCCTTTAGGCTGATGTTGTGGCAACATGAAAGTTTGACAAAGACGGTTTAACTCTTCAGGGGACAATTGGGTAGACTTCTCAAGTAATTCAGCCATGTGCAAAGGGGTGAGGGCTTGACCTGGTTGGAAATGTAGCATCTCATTTATAGATTGAGCAGTTATTAGGAAGAGGACATCATGATTTGGGGATAAGACGGATCTTTGGTTAGGATCATAATTGGCATGGCAAAGATGGATAATTTCAGGGAAAATATGGACTACTGGGAGAAAGTATATGGGCATATCGGATTTCCAAAGCCCAATTGCATCGGAACCATTTAAATAATTGTCTCTGCAGTGACAAAATATTCGAAGGCGATTCTCACTGATGCCCAGGTCTTTAATTTGAAAGTCCATATCGGCTAAAGGTAAATAATCCAATTCTTTATGAGGGGCATTCAACGGTGCCACATTCAAAGCCGCAGGAACTTCCATCTTTGGTTCTTGTGTATTCAAAAAATGGAAACTCGGGTTTTGACGAGAAAAACAGGTGCAATTGCAAGTTTGGGAATATAATTACACTTCTCAGGATTTAGAACTGAACTAGCAATTAAATTTTAACTCTGTTTTAGTGAAAGAGTACGAAAATCAGGTTTATTACAGAGTTCAGTGGGATTTTCTAGGGTAAATACATTTTTTTCTGAGGATGACACTGATTTCAAACAGGTACTAGATAGGACGACTGATTCCTCGAATGCTTGACCGTAATTTTCTTCGACGAGGCCAAGGTTGGCGGACTTTCAGCTTTTGAAATTCGAAATTTTTTGCGGGGAGAGCGTATTTCGTTGTCTGCATACGAAATAATGAAAAAGACAGGAATTTTTTTGTTTTATTGGCAAAGTCAAATGGGGGGAATTTTTTATTATTTTATTGGCTAACGTCAACAAGGTACAACGGTCATGTCATGAAACAGGAAGGGCGGTAAATGGTTTTTATCGCACCGCTTATGAGCAAAGGTTGTTTTAAGCGGAGGGGCAGCGATGCGATACATTGGATGACACGTAGCACAACACTATTCAAAACCCGCTTGGCCATTGCGCGTTATCTTTTGTACGCGGATGGCCAACGAAATGGATGAGGATCGTTGATCTCAGAGCGGGTAATCGGACGGTCGAAAAGACGGGAAGACGGTGGGGAGTTAACGACGCTGGCCCAACGTACTTAATGGTTAATTAATCGCATCGGGTGGAGTTCTATTGGCGGGGGTTGATTATTAATTAATCTTAAGGACTAATTAATCTCATATGGTAAAATGGTCGGGAAATGTTAAATGCGCCGGGATGATTTATTTAAAAGTTTGGTTTTAATTAAACTTTGTGTTTATTTTTCTGTTTTAAACATATATACATATGTTTAAAATTTTTCGTATATCTTATTATATGATAATTAAATCGTGGTGATTTTCTTACCATAGGGGCGGGAATAGTTATATAGATATATTTAGCCAAAAAGGTTTATCATGTGGGTTTTTGTTTGAATAAGTGGGAATTAAGTACTTTTTGGGTAAAATTGTAATAATACATGGGTTTTAGAAATAACATTATTATACTTTCATCACTTAGACTTAGAAATAAAAAGTGATTTTTGAGGGCTTTTCATGAAATATTGAAGGATTTTCCTAAGTAAAATGGGATGTTACTTAGGAAAATATTTTAAGAGGTGAATGAATGGATGATTTCAAGTACTTAGGTTTTTATCAATTATTGGGCCGAGGCTCCGGTCCCTCCAAAAGTCAAGGAAATGCCTTGAGCCCCTCTAATCTTCAAATACCTTAGCAGTTAGGGGAAATTAGTGAAATGTTTAGGGAAAATGAGAGGGGAAGTTAATAGTTTCGCTTTGCTTTTCTTGTGAACTTTTCCAATGTAGTATTTGCCTTTGTACTTGTGATGAAAGTAATATTTAAACACATTTGGAACCATCATTCATCACATGCAATTCTACAACAACATCTACCTACCCTACTTACTTTACCCTACCATTTTCTCTCCTTTATTAGGGTGCACTTAAACTGGCAAACCCTTATCAATCTTCTTTTTTTTTTACATGGAAAACCTATCTAAGTCTACACTTATTACATCCAAGGGCTCAGATTAAACTGTTGAGCACCTTTTATTAACTCTACCTATCTACTTATCTGCCAAGATTAAACTCTTTGGTCAGATTTTATTCTCTATTCTACAACATGAAATTGAAAAATGAATGAGTCAAGTTTAAACAGTTTGACTCTTCATAAATTGTGGCAAAAGTTTAACAAGCTGCACACAATTGCTTATTACAGAAAATGAAATAGTAGTGGCATTTAGACTTGCACACTTTCCTTGGCCCTTTTTTGTTTGGGGTTCATTTCTTTCACTTTTTTGGGCCATTTTTATTCTTTTTACCCTTTGATTTTTCTTTTAGGGTATACCCTCTTTACATTTTTTAAATTTTTTGATTTTTTGATTTTTTAAGAATATGGAACACCTTTGCAATAAGAAAAAGGTTTGAACATATTGCATAGTTCAATAAGTCAATCATGAAAAATGACACCTATTGGTATAGGAGTCTAACACTGGCTCCACTTGGGGATGGCTTTTCCTGGCGAAAAGTCAAGAACAACAGGTCAGATGCCTCAAAATGTCTTCAAACTAAACCATGTAATCTTCTTTTTCTGGTGGCTTTATTGTATATATGATAGTAAAACTCCTGAAGCTTAGGGCCTTCACTTCAGGCTTCAACTTCAGCAATTCACCATCCAATCAAAACTGATGCATTAGAAAGGATATATTATGTACTGGTTAAAAATTTAGAACATCCTAGTAAATAGGATCAAAGTAGTGTTTTAGCATTCGACCATTGACTGGTCCTTCCTCAGCTTCTGAACCATCCAAATTCTTCAAAAAATATGTGTTATTTCCCTGTAAAGCATGAATGATGTAAGGTCCTTTCCATAAAAAATCAAATTTCCCATGTTTCCCTTTATCTTCCCTTCTGGAATCCCATCTTAGAACTTTATCTCCTATTTGAAAATATTCTACTTTAGTCTTTTTGTCAAACAAATTCTTTAATTTTTCCTGTAAAACTTGTGATCGTTGATACACTTCTTCTCTGGTTTGCTGCAAGTGAATCGTTTGGTTTATTCTTCTCTGAATATCATTTGGTTCTACTTGAGCCTCCTGAAGTAACTTCATAACAGGAATTCCTAAGGATGATGGAAATCTAGCCTCAATACCATAAACTAATTCATATGGACTTGTCCCAATTGATTTCTTAGTTGTAAGTCTATCTGCCCACAATGCATTGGTAAGTTTCTTATGCCAATTCTTTTTATTTTCTTCCAATAATTTTTTAATGATATTAATGAGACTTTTATTGGAAGATTCTGCCAGTCCATTACCCCGAGGATAATAGGCTGTTGGATGGCCTAATGTGATGTGATATTTATTGCAGAAACTAATCATTTTCTTTGACTTGAAAGCAGCAGCATTATCTGTTATAATTTTTTCAGGACAGCCAAACCTTGAAAGTATATTGGTTTCTAAGAACCCTATGATTACAGAATCATTGGCCTGTCTTGATGGGATAGCTTCAATCCATTTAGTAAAGTAATCCGTAGCGGTGAGGATCCATCTATGTTGTCCGGAAGAAGGGGGATGGATTTCTCCAATAAAATCCAGTCCCCATTGTTGAAAGGGTCTCTCGGTGGAAATTGGTTTTAATGGTAAAGGTAACAATTTTCTTTTTCCCTCAAAGATCTGACACTTATGACAAGCTGTTACAAATTTCTTAACATCTGAAAATAAGGTTGGCCAATAAAAACCATCCCTTAATATCTTATTTGCAGTTGAATTCCAGTAGAGGTGTCCCCCACAATCTCCTGCATGAAATTCATTAAGAAATTTATCAACTTCATCTTTCAATAAACAATTTAATATAATTCCATCATGATTCTTCCAAAAAAGAGCACTATCTAAAATACAATACTTTAAAGATGTCATTTTTAAAAACCTTTGTTTCGTTCTGGATAAACCTGGAGGATCTTGCAGGTTTAACAAAACATAAATGATATCAGTGTACCAGGGTGAGTCTAAAAAGGCTTGACTAATTTGTGGAGTCGCCATCTCCTGTTCATCATCCAATTCATTAATATTCAAGGCTTGGCAATTTGTTTCAGTCATGAGTTGAGCCAAACCTTGACCTTTAATGAGTTTTGTTGGTTTTATTTCAATATCATATTCTAATATGGTAGCTATCCACTTACCTCTTTTTCCTTCAATACCATCTTGAGTTAAGATGTCTTTAACGACAGCATTAGGTACATAAGCTATCACATAAGAATACAATATATAAACTCTGAAATCTTTAATTGCTTTCACAAGTGCAAAAGCTTGTTTCTCCATGATATTATATTTCAATGATGCATCTCTAAGCGCTTTACTAAAAAAGGCTATTGGTTTTTCACATCCTTGATCATCTTTTTGTAGTAAAACAGCTGCAACTGTATGTTCAGAAGAAAATGAAAAAATAATGAAATCTCTATAAAATTTTGGACTGGTAAGAACTGGTGTTCTGGTCAAAGCCATTTTGATTTCTTCAAATGATTGCTTGGCTTCCACGGTCCAATCAATACTTGAATATTTTCTTAACATGTTAGTAAGCAGTCTAAGTAATTTAGCTAAACTAGAAATGAATCTTCTCAAAAAATTGATCTTTCCTATGAAAGCTTGAAGTTCTTTAATGTTCCTGGGATGAGGTATCTACAAAATAGCTTGTATTCTTTCCGGATCAATTCTAATGCCATCTTTAGAAATAATGTGACCTAGGAGCTTTCCTTATTCAAGACCAAATAATGATTTTTTTCGGATTTAAAGAAATACCATACTTCCTGCATTTTATAAACACTTGCCTTAGATGATCTAAATATTGCTGATCTGTTTTGGAAAAATCTGTTAAATCATCTAGATAAATAACCAGAAAATCATGAATTTCTTTGGCAAATGCAATGTCCATTGCTCTTTGAAAGGTGGCCCCTACATTTTTGAGTCCAAATGGCATCTTGACATATTTAAAAGTACCCCATGGTGTTGTAAATGTTGTTTTGTCTTGATCATCAGGATGAACCAGAATCTGGTTGTATCCTGAGAATCCATCAAGAAGGGAAATCCTTGAAGATCCGACTACCCTTTGTAAGATATGGTCCATTTTAGGCAGAGGATAGTTATCTTTTAAAGAAACTTTGTTTAAATTTCTCAAATCGACACATATTCTAATCTCTCCAGTATTTTTCCTTGTTGGTACAAAATTAGAAACCCATTCAGAGAACGTAATAGGAGCTATAATTCCTGCTTCATACATTCTTTTAATTTCTTTCTCAATTGAAGGTAGTAAAACAGGGTTGATCCTTCTAAGTTTCTGTTTGAAAGGTTTATGATCTGGTTTCAAAGGTACTGTATGTTGAATTATTGATGTATCATATGATTTAAGATCTTCATAACTCCAGGCAAAAACATCCTGGAATTCTTTTAAAAGTTCAACATATTTAACTTTTTGATCCTCTGGCAGAGATTTAGATAACTTAACCATCTTGGGATTTTCTTGAGTTCCTAAATTTCATTCTTCAATATCATCTTTTACAGGTTCCATTTTGGGTTTTAAGGGAATGTCATTTGAGTCAAAAATATCTTCTAAAGGAGTTAATCCTTTAGGTAAATGATTATCTTTCAGATTAATAATTTCAGATTCATCTTCTATGATCTCGTCGATTTCCATTTGTTTCAAATCCTGCATATCCTTTTCAGTGAATGTGGTTGGGTGAAGCATGTGAATTGCAGTCTCTTCTGAAATATATGTTTCTTGTTTATCAATTTGATCAGATTCATTGATTGTTGTGTCCTCATCTATACTACTATTAGAAAACTCATTTTCTAAGGTCAAAAAGTTGTTAATCTGATTATTATTTACAAACACTTGCCAATTCAAGAGATTGTCCGGTATAGCAGTTCTATGTCTAATCTCAGTTGTGAACTGATGATTAGGTCCAAAAGTTAATTTACATGTGCTAGCGAACATTGCAAGATTGTGAGCATGCAAATTTTTTTTTCTAGGAATTTTGGCAAGTTGAGCTTGTAGAAAAGTGTTGGGAATTTCCACCACTGTTTCTCTGTATTGTTTCAATCTGGAGTCTTTTTTTGAACATTCATCGTTGATTTGTTGAATAATTAACTCAGAGTCTCCTATGATTGATACTCTAATTGCTCCTAAATTTTTGACATGTTTAAGCCCTAGCAAAAGAGCTTCGTACTCTGCCATGTTGTTAGTGCATCTAAAGTTCAATCTATAAGCATGGCCTTCAGCAAGATCATTTTCAACATTATGTATCCAAATTCCAGCTCCTGCTCCTAACTTATTCACTGAACCATCAAATTCCAAATGCCACAGAATTTCATGTTCATAATCTTCATCAATTGTTTTAACATGTTTCATAACAGGGAGCTCTGGTTTTTCAATTTTTTCTGGTATCTCTTGAATGTTTGATGTTTCTTTGTTTTCAAAAATTTCTTCAATTTGAACCATAGATTTAGTTGCAGTTTCTATTTCTGGTGCCTCTAGTTCAGTAGGAAGGTCCAATTCATCATTATAAAGGATGAAAGAGTCCATATCAGAATGTACTGAATATACAGGGAATTTTTCAGGCTTCTCATGGCTACTGACTAAATATTTCATCAAGGTCTCTCTGTACAATCTTTTAGGCTGACCAAATACTGAAATAGTTGCAAATGACATATCTAATTTTAGAGATCCTCCGATTTTGGCACCCCAGGATCTGGACAACAACATACCATATTTAGGGGGAATATCAGCGACTACTATATCCATCAGAATATATTTCGCAGGGTATTGTACCAAAGTAACACACAAATCTTTAATCAAACCTAAACATCTTACCTGACTAGAATCAAAAGAAAAAAGATCTTTATATGGTCTGGTAATGTCTAGGTTTAATCTTTCCATCACTGCTTTTGGCATTAAATTGTGGGACACTCCAGAATCAAGCATGGCGTTATGCAGTATTTTGTCATGAACATTCAAGCTCACATAAAATGGAGGATTTCCTCCACTTTCACGTTTGCCATTAACTTTAGGACCAAAAAGTAGTCTGGGTTGATCATCAAAAACGTTCACTGAATCATCCATTCGATTAATGTTAAGGGATCTTCTGATTTGGCTTCTATACACATCGTGTTTAGCTAATTCTGCTAATGGAACAACTATCTTTATTTTGCCTATTTCAGCTTCTAGATTGAAAGATTTTTCTATTTGAGCTCTAGTATTTTGAACAGTTGGATTTTCTCTATTTTTTTTATCTTCAGCATTTTTCTCTTTTTCATGAGTGGGATTATGAGTTGAAGGTGTTTCCGAATTAACTTCTACTGGTTCTTCTACATTTCCTGCAAGAGGAGAAGTATTAGAAATTTGTTTATTGTTCAGTTGATTGTCAGACACATCTTCAATTATTGGATTGGGGTGGTTAGAATTTGCTCTGGAAAGAATTTTTACAGGAGGAGTGTTAGTTTTACCTTTGACGTTTTGTTTTACAGCTTTCTATTTGCTATTCTCTGGCACATCAATCCGTCTGCTTCTCAAATTGTATTGTTTATGAACTTCATAAATTTTTGTGTCATAACCTTCTTTGAAATCAAAAGTTTCTCCTGAATGTGTTTGAAATGTTTCAAGAATATGATTTTCTTGATCATCTTGAGATAGGAAAACTTCTGGTTCATTTTTATTTTCAGTCACATTATTTATTTCAACATCCTTTGTTGGTTCTTCAGAAGAGGAACCTTCAACAAATTTTTCTTGGAATGGTGGCCTGATGTTTTGGTCAGGGACGTTTTTCCCCGGATTTTGGTTTTGATTTCTTCTGAAGTTTGGGTTTCTAACAATATTTTGACCATCGCCAGAAGACTTTCTTTCTATTATCTCTACTCTATCTCCCAGTCTTTCCATACCTTTAATAATTGCATCTAGCTTTCTTTCAAAGGTCGAAGGCTCTTTGTTTATAGGCATCCTTCTTTCAGCCCTAGCCCTAGCACGTTTTTCTATGAGGTTAGCTTCAACACTAACCACTATGCTTTGCATCTCTTCTAGGGTTTGAGGGGCTCTTTCCCTAAGTGAATATGCTATGTCAGAGTCAAATCCATCAGGGAATTTAACCAGTACTTAATTAGGAGGGGGTCTAAGGTTCTGGGGAACAGCGTTATATGCTTCGTTGAATCTAATAATGTAATCTTGCACTGTTTCACTAGGTCTTCTTCTCAATTTTTCAAATTCTGATAGGATTTGAAGAGGGTCTTTCTTCTTCTCCCATCTATTCAAAAATTCCCTATACAAAGCTGGTAAATCAACAATACTGTTTGGAGCAAGGGCCCTAAACCATGTCCTGACTTCCCCAGTAAGACTCTGAACAAAAATTCTCATTCGGACATCATCAGTGTCAATTTCATAAAATTCAAAGTAATCAGTCATCCTTTTGGTATGTTGTTGAGCAGTATAAGTACCAGATCCATCAAAAGGGGTGATCTTACTCTGATAATCTTGGGGCAAAGCAACAGGGTTGGCTAGCAACTGTAACGGAGCATATCTATTGGCCATTGGAAGGTGTAATGGAATAATAGGTGGTGGTGGTCTGGAAGGAGTGAGTGAAGGAGAAGGAGTGACTTGTGTTTGAGAAGTTTGGGGAAAAGTAGCTGAACTTGGGGAAACTTTAGTAATTACAGAAGTGTTTGAAGTTTCTTCAAAGGTCTGTTCAGATTGAATGGAATTTTGTAAATTTCTGTCAAGATGAAATGAAACAAATCTCAATTTTAAATCTTCAAAAAACAAAGGGTCCTGAACTAATATGGATAATTCAGTTTCAGAAAAATTCACAAATAAGGATGTTTCAAATAGCTCATCAAAAGGTATTTCATCAAAATATATCCACTTTACAGGACAAGATGTTGATCTAGAAAGAGGTTGAGAACTTCCAGAACTTTCTTAACTTCCTCTTTCAGAGATTTCTTGACTTCTTTGTCTTCTAAGAATCCTAGGAATCAGATTTGGATTTTCAAATATCGGTGGTGGATTAGGGTCAGGATTTGACATGGTATGACGAATCCTTTTTTAAGCCAATTTTCTTAGTAATGTTTCTTTTTAATTTAAAAAAAAAATGAAATGAAAGTACAACTTCGACAAATTCTTCAAGAAATTAAAGATTTATAATTAAAATTTTCTCAAAGATTTATTGAACTAGAGAATCTGATTGAATGTTTTGAACCCAAAGTTCAGTTTATAAGCTAAACCACAGATAGACTGAAGCAGCATTTGTTTACTATGCAGTTGCAGAGCAAAAGCATTTCAAAGGCTACCTGGCTGATCTTCAGACTCTGTCTATAGCTTATAAATAAAACAATAGTACCAATAATATGATTCAGTTCCCCAGTGGAGTCGCCACTATGTTATCACTCAGGCCTTCCTTGAAGTTGTAAGGAAAGGAAAGAAACCCGAGGTAACCACTAACCAACCTTTAGATACAGAATCTAGCCAATCTGTATCCAGAGAGGGCTCTCTCTTTAAAATTTAGCTTTGTTCTTAGAAAGTTTTAGGCTAGTTATAAGTCCAAGAAATTTGGTTTGAATTTGAATGGTGGAATCCGCTAACTGACAGCAAGATTGAGTATTTCAGGCCATTGGGCTATGGAGTCGAAGGGATGGCTTTACTGGATTGATATTCTACACACAAGATGGCTTTGCAGGGCAAGATAGCCAAACAGAGAACAATTTTAGATCTTAAAATGAATGGAGTGGATTTTGAAGGGATGAAAGGCAATTAAGAATCTTTCAACATGTTAAAAAGAAAGAAAGTGAATGATTACAAATAAAGAGCAGTTAAGAATTCTTTACTATAGTAATCAAAATGTTTAAACCAGAAAAACAAGAGAAATTAAGAATTCATTGTTTATAACCAGTTTAGAAGAAAACATTTAGAATAATCACAATTGAAATCAGAGTGCACTTAAGCAATTTCTGATTTATTCTTTTTTGTCAATTATTCAGAAATGGAACAAAGTGAAATTATAAACAGATATAAGACTTAAAACATAGGATAGAAATGACTTATTGAACTGTAGTCGGACACCTGAATCCTGCAAAAAGTCTTGAGCTTCAAATCATCATCCAGTAAACCACAAAGAAATTTCTCCAAAGAACTTTTATTCCAAAAGATCAATGTTACAACAAAGTAGTAGAATCCACCCTGAATAAGTCAATTGAGGGCTTATTTATACAAAAAATCATACAAAATATCTCTTAACAAAACGAGATATAATCTAAAGTGACTCACTCATAAGTTACAATAAAAATAGAGACAAATGGTCTCATGGATAAGACAAGAAGTAACCGATGTTGTGTTGTTCCCTCATTTTGAGAATGTGCTGGAGGCAGGTGCTATTTTTTAGCTCGTCGTTGTCTTCTTCAGTAATTTTGTTCTAAATGACTTGCTTCACTGATACTCTTCGTTCTTACTGATACACTTTAACTGAGCTGATACTCTTTAACCTTGGTTTTTCCTTTTATCCTTTATACTATAGTAAATAGGCAAAATTTTGTACAAGGATAAATTTTACAAAAGTTTCAATAAATCTTCCCACCATTTCTCTTCTGCTATTCTTTTCCGTTGAAGTTTCCTTAATGTTTCATCAGCCTCGGTATATCTGAAGAAAGTAGGCTAGTTAGGAAACAAATGCCTTACTTCATGTTCCAAATAAAACAAATTCTCTAATCTGTCATGAAGATTTCTTCCCGTGGGTAATGTTGCTTGTGATAAACTGGCCGAGGAATTGGCTAGATTGTGAGCATGTATATCCACTTTCTTAATATAAGTTTCCAGGTCCATTATTTTTTCTTCTAAAATCATGGGGCTGGGCAACCCTTTATTCAATAAAACATTAAACCTCTCTCTGAAATCAATTATTTCTGCCTGCATGTCAAAACACCTTCCTTCCAAATTCTGCATAAGAGTCCTTTTTGTAAAAACTCTTTTTATTTCTAATATTGTTGCAGTTCTATCCTGAATACCCAATTCTTCAAGCTGCTGTCTGGTTTGGGTGTTTAGAAACTGAATAAGCTGATTAGCTTCCTCAGGCCTATTTCCCAATTCTGCTCGTGTATTCTCAACTTCCTCTAGAGCTACTCTGATCAAATCATTCTGTTCGTACATTATCTAGATTGAGGACCATATCTCTTTTATTGACTGACTAATATTATCCCAAAGAATATCATTTATTTCTCTCAAAGGCTTCTCCAATGTGAGATCCTTTTCTAATGCTTTAACCAATTTTTCCAATCTCTTGATTTCTCTTGATTTGTTAGCAACACTCATTTTTGAAAGATCATATATCTGTTCTAAATTGATAAGTTGTAGCTTTGTGTGCTGAAGTTCAGTTACTTGAATTTTTAAGTCATTCATTTGTTTTGCTAATTGTTCTGAACTCAAATTAGAAGTGTCTACCTATGATGATTCTGTCGGCTGACCTGTTGGCTGTGTACCTGTAATTTCCTCTTTTGTAGATGTTGGGAGAGCAGATTGTTTGTCTTTCAGTGCTTGCTCCAGCTCTTTTTCTGTTTCAGCCAGTTGCTCATTCATTTTCAAGAGAAACTCCATCATCTCTTCTTTAGAATTCTTCTTAATTATTTCTTCAGTTTGAGGATGTCTGGAGGCTGGCAATTTCAACTGTTTTCTTAATGCAGCAATGTCATACTCTTTTTTCTTGATTAGAGTTTCTATTCCTTTGACATCCTTTGGATTATGACCTAATCCAATTATTACCTCCTCCAATGTTTTTATTCTGTTATCTTTTTCTTGAGAAGAAGCCTTTTCCAGTTGTAATTGTGCATTGGTGTTTTCCAAAGAATCTTGTAACTTGTGAGTTGCCATGGCTTTATCAGTCAAAGTGGAATAAATCATTTCCCCAGTCTACTTATGTAATTCAATCTGGTCTAAAGGATGGATATCCTTTGCTAGGACTTCAAATTTTGTCCTAATATAATCAGCAGCTGTTTGGGGTTGTCGCACCTTGGGTTTAAAATGACTCATTAACATTTTTCCCTGTTGAATGTCAAAAGCTGACATTAGTATTTCTTCATTCTTTGGTGCCATTTTCAAATATTGATTATATACTTGCATTCTCAATGGATCATTCCTAGCCTTGATATTGATAAATGTCTTTTTGATGTCCCAGGCCTCTTTTACTGGAGGTTTGAAAGAAGATATTTCCATAATTTTTTGCTTCTGTAGCTCTTTCCTGTAGGAGGTAGTGGATGCTCCACTGACTGTTCCTGTTTGCTGACTGTCTTCTCTTTGGTTATCAGATATTTCTTGAAATGATTCAACTTCTGGAAGAGGATTTAATCTCTGGCTTTTAGTATCATGCAGCTCTGTAGATCTATCACCAGGGGTGGATGTTTCAGCTTCTCTCTTTTTCCCTTTTTCTATATTAAGAGGAGTTTGAAGATTGGCAATTTCTGGCTCATTTATCTGAACTGGAGGGATTTGTGCCTGACTTTGTTCTTTGGATGTTTCTGGTAGCTCTATCATTGTGAATTTTTCAATTATTTGTATGTCTAGTTCCTTTTCTTTTCCTTTTGATTCTACTGCCACTGTACTGATCTCCTGCAAAGGTTGTTGTGAAGATCCTGCTGACGAAGGTCCTACTGTCTGTACCTGCCCAAGAGATTCCAGGTCAAGAATCTTTTCAAGATCTTTCATTACATTATCAATATTGACCTGTTCACTATCTTTCTCTACCAAAGTTCCTTCCACCCATTCATCTGTATTTGCATATTGTTCAATTTCTGGCATCCTTAAATGAATGTATGGAGATAATTTGTTTTCCATTCTTCTGTCACAGATAAAACTATATGGATCATAGGGTGCCCAGTAGAAACTCTTTGGTAATTTGAGGTAATCTTCTAAAATCCTTTCTGCTTCTCTTCTAGCCTCCCTAGAATTACAAACAAAGGGACCTAATTGGCTTTTTATCCTGAGTTGTGCCTTCTTCTTGGCATTACATAAATGAACTATATCTGAATGGTTCATCTGTCTGAAATACTCAAGTGCAAAAAGTCTCATTGGAACATATCTGGGCAACTTGAAAGGACATAATTCACATCCATAAATCCTAATCTCATAATGGTTCTGATATAAGTACCAATCTCCCACTTTATATTGCTTTGAGAGTTGAAGGATTCTTTTGATTTCATTACTAATTCTGGGAGGAGAAATTCTAGTTAACAAAGTGGTTGCTGGATGTACAAACATATCAATCAACTCACTGTAGGTGTAAGGAGAATCAGGAGAATGATGGGTGATAGGAGACCAAAAGATAACTGATCTAGGGTTTCCTTTAGCATCAAGTTTCTGCATATGGAAAGGAAAACTTTCTGACTGATAGTATATCATGAGATGATATATGAAGGAAGAATATTTAAATACTCTCTCATTCCCAAATATCATGAACTGATCATGGATTTTTTCAGCAATAAAATATGCAAAATCATATCTGACAGCAGGAGGTTGTCCAGGGGTAAAAATAGACAATAGCACTAGGGTCAATTGGTCAACAAACTCACTAGTGTTAAAACCCATTATTGAGGATATCATGTTTAAAATGAGTTTTTCTTCATCAATAAAATAGGTGTGGCCATAAGGGGGAGGTCCTTTAGGCTGATGTTGTGGCAACATGAAAGTTTGACAAAGACGGTTTAACTCTTCAGGGGACAATTGGGTAGACTTCTCAAGTAATTCAGCATGTGCAAAGGGGTGAGGGCTCGACCTGGTTGGAAATGTAGCATCTCATTTATAGATTGAGCAGCTATTAGGAAGAGGACATCATGATTTGGGGATAAGACTGCTCTTTGGTTAGGATCATAATTGGCATGGCAAAGATGGATAATTTCAGGGAAAATATGGACTATTGGGAGAAAGTATATGGGCATATCGGATTGCCAAAGCCCAATTGCGTCGGAACCATTTAAATAATTGTCTCTGCAGTGAAAAAATATTCGAAGGGAATTCTTACTGACGCCTAGGTCTTTAATTTGAAAGTCCATATCGGCTAAAGGTAAATAATCCAATTCTTTATGAGGGGCATTCAACGGTGCTACATTCAAATCCGCAGGAACTTCCATCTTTGGTTCTTGTGTATTCAAAAAATGGAAACTCGGGTTTTGACGGGAAAAGCAGGTGCAATAGCAAGTTTAGGAATATAATTACACTTGTCAGGATTTAGTTTTGAACTAGCAATTAAATTTTAACTCTGTTTTAGTGAAAGAGTATGAAAATCAGGTTTATTACAGAGTTCAGTGGGATTTTCTAGGGTAAATACCTGTTTTTCTGAGGATGACACTGATTTGAAACAGGTACTGGATAGGACGACTGATTTCTCGAATGCTTGACTGTAATTTTCTTCGACGAGGCCAAGGTTGGCGGACTTCAGCTTTTGAAATTCAAAATTTTTTGCGGGGAGAGTGTATTTCATCGTCTGCGTACGAAATAATGAAAAAGACAGGAATTTTTTTTTTTTATTCGCAAAGTCAAATGGGGGGAATTTTTTATTATTTTATTGGCTGACGTCAGCAAGGTACAGGGGTCATGTCATGAAACAGGAAGGGCGGTAAATGGTTTTTATCGTACCGCTTATGAGCAAAGGCTATTTTAAGCGGAGGGGCAGTGATGCAATACATTGGATGACACGTAGCACAGCACTATTAAAAAACTGCTTGGCCATCGCGCGTTATCTTTCGTACGCGGATGGCCAGCAAAATGGACGAGGATAGTTGATCTCAGAGTGGGTAATCGGACGGTCAACGGGACGAGAAGACGGCGGGGAGTTAGCGATGCGGGCCCAATGTACTTAATGGTTAATTAATCACATCGGGCAGAGTTCTATTGGCGGCGGTTGATTATTAATTAATCTTAAGGACTAATTAATCTCATATGGTAAAATGGTCGAGAAATGTTAAATGCGCGGGGATGATTTATTTCAAAGTTTGGTTTTAATTAAACTTTGTGTTTATTTTTCTGTTTTAAACATATATACATATGTTTAAAATTTTTCATATATTTTATTATATGATAATTAAATCGTGGTGATTTTCTTACCATAGGGGTGGGAATAGTTATATAGATATATTTAGCCAAAAAGGTTTATCATGTGGGTTTTTGTTTGAATAAGTTGGAATTAAGTACTTTTTGGCTAAAATTGTAATAATACATGGGTTTTGGAAATATTATATGTAAGGAGTTATATACATAGGAAAAGGTGATTTTATAAGGAGTTAATATATAAATTAGAATTAATATGGCAAGGGAACAAGGTGAACTCAAAATACTTAAATATAACCAAGAAAGTGAAGATTCTAAAGTAAATAACATTATTATACTTTCATCACTTAGAAATAAAAAGTGATTTTTGAGGGCTTTTCATGAAATATTGAAGGATTTTCCTAAGTAAAATGGGATTTTACTTAGGAAAAGATTTTAAGAGGTGAATGAATGGATGATTTCAAGTACTTAGGTTTTTATCAATTATTGGGTCGAGGGTTCAGTCCCTCCAAAAGTCAAGGAAATGCCTTGAGCCCCTCTAATCTTCAAATACCTTAGCACTTAGGGGAAATTAGTGAAATGTTTAGGGAAAATGAGAGGGGAAGTTAATAATTTGGCTTTGCTTTGCTTGTAAACTTTTCCAATGTAGTATCTGCCTTTGTACTTGTGATGAAAGTAATATTTAAACACATTTGGAACCATCATTCATCACATGCAATTCTGCAACAACATCTACCTACCCTACTTACTTTACCCTACCATTTTCTCTCCTTTATTAGGGTGCACTTAAACTGGCAAACCCTTATCAATCTTCTTTTTCTTTTACATGGAAAACCTATCTAAGTCTACACTTATTACATCCAAGGGCTTAGATTAAACTGTTGAGCACCTTTTATTAACTCTACCTATCTACTTATCTGCCAAGATTAAACTGTTTGGTCCGATTTTATTCTCTATTCTACAACATGAAATTGAAAAATGAATGAGTCAAGTTTAAACAGTTTGACTCTTCATAAATTGTGGCAAAAGTTTAACAAGCTGCACAAAATTTCTTATTACAGAAAATGAAATAGTAGTGGCATTTAGACTTGCACACTTTCCTTGGCCCTTTTTTGTTTGGGGTTCATTTCTTTCACTTTTTTGGGCCATTTTTATTCTTTTTACCCTTTGATTTTTCTTTTAGGGTATACCCTCTTTACATTTTTTTTTAAATTTTTTGATTTTTTTATTTTTTAAGAGTATGGAACACCTTTGCAATAAGAAAAAGGTTTGAACATATTGCATAGTTCAATAAGTCAATCATGAAAAATCACACCTATTGGTATAGGAGTCTAACACAAATGACAAATTTGTGATTACAAATAATGACTAAATTTTGCATATATATGACTATTAGTAGCTAATTTACAGTATCTTTTAACACGACCAAAAATTTAGTCATATTTCTTTGGTCATTAATTAGTTTCAAATGATGACTAAAATTTGCATATATATGACTATTAGTAGCTAATTTACAGTATCTTATAACAGGACCAAAAAGTTAGTCTTATTTCTCTAGTCATTAATTAGTTTCAAACGATAACTAAAATTTATATATATATGACTATTAGTAGCTAATTTACAGTATCTTATAACACGACCAACATTTTTGTCATTAATTGATTTTCTCAGGTGACTGTATTGTAATATATTTTGTTGTATATTTGGTCATTAATTGTGACAATTAATGACCAAATAAATGATTAAATCAATGACCAAATCAATGAATAAATTAATGACCAAATAAGTCACTAAATTAATGACCAAATATATTACTAGACAACTAAATTGAGATAACCAATTAAAGACTAAGCTAAAAATGACTAAAAGTTGGTCGCATTATAAGATAATGTAAGTTAGCTACTATTGGTGACCGACTGAAAAATGGTCATTTATATGAAAATTTTAGTCTTTTTTTTAGTAACTAATTAGCTATTTTGTACTAGTAAATCTTAGTTGATTCCTTTTCCTAGATATAATGGCAAGATCATAATTTTAAAAAAATATATCAATATTGTATAAAAAATCCTATATTTAGGAGAAAATCCTTAATAGATACTATATTTGATGTCAAAATTACAAAATAAGAAGACCTAAAAAACAATTTGAATAAAATTTTATTCTGTATAAATTAATAAAAGAGGTAGAGCATTGTAGCTAGCTATGATACCATGTTAGAATATTGAGACATATCAATAAATATACAACAACCTTAAAACACAAGAACCTTACCATCCTACACTCATATCCACATAACAACAACATTTAGTAAATGTATGAAACATGCATGATAAAATAAGAATAAGCCAAATATATGCAGTAAAAATTTAATGGCGGGAAGAATACACTACAAGGTATTATCAAATTTCTAGTATTACACTTGAGAGCATCTCAAAAAATTATTTACTCATTAAAAATATAATATTTTTTGATTTTTTATATACATTATCCATGGGTCTCTCTTACCTCTATACCAAGAGATATGGAGTAATTACGTACCAATAATATATATGGGATAAATGTAATTTCACCTCTTAATGTAATAAATGATAACAACGGATAAGCAAACAGACAAAATTCGGTGCAATAGCTTGAAGCTCCATGCTAATACCCTTGCCCCTACTCGTTGCTTCCACTGTCTAGCCTCATGGCCCCTCCGGAGGTCCATCCCAGAGGAGGCTTCCCCTTTCGATCACGCCTTAGCCTTCTAGACCCTCATAGATTCCCTGGACCCCCCTCGACAATGGACGTCGATCTCAAAATTCGTGTGGAAGCTCGATGGAATACAAGAATTTTCCCTACCTTCGACGATTCCTTGAATGGTTGTTCTCTCCCTTGCTGAGAAAGGGCTCATAAGGAAATTCAAAAGCCTATGGTCATCTCCCAAGACTGTGCAGAAATGGGTTGAATGAAATTGGCTAGAAAAAACACAAGGGAAAATATCCATTAGATTATGCGGAAGGGGTTTGTTTACCTTCCATTTTGAAACAAATGAAGACAATGATCCGATCTTTAGAAATGGGCCATACTTCATGGAAACTAGGGGGCTCTATCTGAACAAATGGACCCTATATTTTTACCCAAAGCTAGATTTCCCCAATGTGGTCCGTGTATGGGTTCAGCTCCCCCATATTCCTCTGCATTGTTTGGGGGACGATTCTATTAGAGAAATAAAAAATGTAGTTAGAAATTTCATAGACGGAAGTGAACCGAAGGAAAAAATGCAAGCATGCACTAGGATCTACGTTGAGGTTGATATTGGGAAAGGAATCCTAGAGGTGATTAAGCTAAAGGTGGATAATTGGATGCATATACAATAGCTGGATTGTGAACAATTTCCCTTCAAATGCAAGGTATCTATGAATACGGTCATTTTTCAAATAGATGTCCAAAAATAATTTATATTGATAATTTTGATAATTATAAACCTTAGTGGGAAGTTATCAGAAATTATAAATCTTCCTCCAACTCAAAATCCATTTCTCCTTCGATATCCCATCCATCCTCTTTGGCTATTGGTCCTATAAACCCCTCCCCTCTTGATCCCCCTTTGATCCCCTCTCAGCCTCCTCCTGAACCTTCTTTGATATCCTCTAACCCCTTCTCTACCTTGTCCTCTCTTGTTGAGTACCCCCCTATCCACTCCTCCTTCCCTTCCCCTTATGATTTCATACCCCCATCTTCCCCTACTAAATCTAGCTCTCCCCCCTCTACATCTGAACCCTCATCCACTCGTGTCATCACCAGAAATGCAACAAAGGATTTGGGGCCTATCTTGGAAATATATAAAAAATCTTGACCAGGCAAGAAAACCACCAAACACCACTAGGAAGAGGTATCCCAGAGGGACATAGCTCTAGGAAGGAAAAAACCAATAGAGACCTTTATAAGAGGGCATAATAGCAAAGAACCAAGTCAACAAGCCACGGGAGGGAAGTCTGGGTCCTTACCCTTAACGCTTAAATAATGAAATCCCTCACATGGAATTGTAGGGGATTAGGGCACCCCTCTAAAATAATTTCCCTAAAGGATCTCATCAATCAAGAACATCCATACATCATTCTTCTTCAAGAAACCAAATAGGAAGAAATTTTTATGGAGGCAATCATAAATAGACACAAAAACTATGTAGGCACAAAGATAGGATCCAAAGGCACATATGGAGGAATTACTATAAGATGGAATAAAAATATATGGTGACATCAATAAAGCATAAAGAACCATCACTGGATAAAGGTCAAGCTGCACAGTGAATAAAGAGATATGATGATAACATTTTACAACATCTATGGCCCCAACCACTATCATGATAAAGAAGTGTGCTAGCAGTCTCTCCAAACTGACATGGAAGACGAAGGCAGAAAAAATATTATTATAGGAGGTGATATGAACTTGGTTATGCATCCAAAGGATAGAAGAGGTGGGGTTTTCTCTCCAAACCCTTCAAGAGACCTTTTGGAGCACATCATGATTGACCATTATTTGGTGGACATCGCTCCTAGGAACCGCAACTTCACATGGATAAATCATAGGCTTGGCCTAGATAACATCACAGAAATATTAGATTTCTTTATAGTGTCATTCCCTCTCATATCCCTCTTAAATGTAGACACCTCCACTATCATTCTATGCTCAACCTCAGACCACTACCCCATCACTCGGTTCCTTCGAGAGAAACCTAACCTTGGACCCCTCCACTTCTGCTTCAACCTGCTTTGGTGTGAATTTCAGGATGCATGAACAATCATGGAAGACACATGGTGAAAAAAAAGTAGTTGGAGCTCCTCTCTTTATGTGGGAGATGAAATTGAAACTCGTACGCACAGCCCTCAAAGGTGTTGAAAAGTGTAACTAGGTTGGTCTTCATGTTGACTATGTAATTTTGTATTTATGTAAAGAATAAGACAAAGAATAAAATACAATTTGTTGTACTTGCTTCATGGGTTTCATGACAAATTTTTTTATTGTAGGTTAATATCATTCTTCTTGATGTCTATTTATGGTTTTTCTTATGTTTATAAGTATAATTAGTGTTATGTATATGGAGAGCCTAGTCTTCAGTAGAGTGTTGCAAGACCTTGTCATATACCTTGTGGAAGAATGGAAAGTAATAGGTCTTTCTCAATGTTGGAAACAAATGATGAAGTTGGCCTATTTAATGCAGTATCAATTTTGGCCTAAAACTTGGTGTAGGGTTAGCCTAAAGACAAATCAAGATCAATATATATATATATATATATATATACCCATGTTCCTGCGACTCATTAGTGTACATACAATGCAGATTCCTCTGAAAAATTGCAGACAAGTCTGAGGCAGTTTGTGGATTGTTTTTTGAAAGGAGATAAGAGGATATATATGATATCATAGTGAGGATAAAAGGGAGGATACAGTGCAGAAAATGGAAGGATACATTACAAATAGGGAATATTTGAAAGTGTGGATCTGAAACAGTAATTCTGGAAGAAGTTTGTGGACATCCCCAAGATTGCAGTGTGGAGAAAGGATAACGTACAGTGAGAATAAGAGACAGTTCAAAGTGAATATAAAGAATAGCATACAGTACATATAAGGGACAGTAAAAAGTATTTTCGATCTAAAATAGAGGTACATCAAGAATACTGTGGTGAAATACAAGAAGAATATTGTGGATAGGTCTGAAGTGAGTGTGAATTTTCAGTGAGTACTTCATATAGGAGTGAGCTCGGAAATCAAAGTAAATTCAAGTGTGTCTACAAATTGTCGTAAGAAGATTTAGTGCAGATATATGTGAAAGTTCTTCATCTAGGAGTTTGATATAAGTTTAGAGAGAGATCAAAATAAGAAATTCAGCCTCAATGTAGGAGAAAGTGAGGAAGGTAAATATGATATTTACCTTCCTAAACAGTGCATATTGGTGAAGAAGAAAAGATTCAAGTTTGAAGAAGTTGTATCAAGGTCTTGGAAGCTTATCTAGGTCAAGGGTCTGAGTCTAGGTCAAGGTACTTGTCGTTTGAAGATATATAAGAAGAATTCTTTGTGGGTTTTCTCTCCAAAAGGAAGAGGCTTTGCCCTAGCTCTAGGAGCATAAGTTTTGTGTCTTTCGCATTTAGATAATTAACTTGATGAAAGGTTAACTAAGAGAAGACATAAGTAACACAAATAAGTTCACAATTAATTATCAAGAAGAGAATTTGTATTAATCACCAGCCCTCCAAATTCTCAACATGGTTTCAGATCTAAGGTGCTAGAAAGGGCATAGAGACACTCAAGGATTAGATTTCATGGAAGGAATCAAAGCAATATGAACGATTGAAGAATCAAAACAAAAGAAGGAAGTCTACACAATAGTTAGGATCTTTGTATTAATTGGATCACAATATACAATGCAGGGATTTGATAAGAAGAAAGTTCATTTCCATATCAAAGTATTTCCATCAAAAGCTTCAAGGAAAGTTACCTATCATCCTTGATATTTCAAGGAAGTAGAAAAATATCCTCATCGATCACCATAAAAAGGGAAGCTAGATCTAAAAGGCTATGACATCATAAAAGGAGCAATCTCCTTCATTAAAGGACTTTTTATTTGAAAGAAAACCATTCAAAGGAAGCTTCAACCATCTTCAAATTAATCAAGCTGATAGAAGAAGAAAAGAATCTACTAAAGTAAGTATATCTGTGACTTTATATGAATCCATTAAAATATCTCCTTTGCAAAGAAACAAACAAATTGGTTGGGGTTTTCAAAATTTCCTGCATAGAAGACAAGGACAATGAAGTCATGAAAAATTCATGAAGAGAGATATAAAAGCCCGAAGGATTATTACAAAATCCATAAAATACTCTATCATCTCTGATGTACCAAATCTATAATCATCAAGAGGAATATATGATAAATTGGTGGATCTATTCTATGTAAGTACTGCAGGAGAAGCAATCTCTCTGATTAACTGCAGTATCTAGGAGAAGTAATGTTTGACTCTGAGATGACTATAGTGGTACTAAATGCTCTGCCAGAAGAATGGGGAAACTTCACTTCAGGATTATACGGGAAGATAGAAGCCAGACCATTCCATGATTTAGGGTTTCTATGTAAAATATAGGAAACAAGATTGAAATCCAAAGGTGTTACAGGATCAAGTGAAGGGAATCAAGTCATTGCAACCATGTCAAGGAAGAAAGGAAGATTCGTTAAGTTTGGTCCTCAGAATTGTATGGAAAATTCACGATGATTTGGATGTGATGAACTTGGGCATTATAAAATAGATTATCCTAAATTTGAAAAGGACAAAAGAAATAGAGAAGAAGCCCATGTCTCAGAAATGAGGGAAGAACCTGATGCAAATAAATCTAAGAAATAATAAGTGAGGGATCTCCACTATGATAAGAGATCATCTTCTCCTTTAAGTGATTTATGTTGGTTGTATGATATATAGCAGTATTTCCTCATGATTGAAGCATGGTAGGAGTTCTTGGTAAAACAACTCCTGGAAAACCTCTCTAATAAAATTATTGATGGAAGGCAGTCATCAAGATCAAGGGTCATGATGGAAACAAAATTCTTGCATGTGATGATATATTGATGAAGCAGGCCAATGGAATGAAGCTCTTAATTCTAGAAAAACTGGTGAAGGATGACTTAAATGAAAAAGAATGAAGTATGCATATATTTATATACTGACACTGGATTTTGTGACGTCATGTCATATGGTTGCAGGTAATAAACTTTGATCTATGGAGGAGGATCTCTCGGTGCACTATTATATGAAATCAACATAATATATCCCCATGCGTAATATGAGGTGGTAATGAACAAGTAGTTGTATATTAGAAGTTCCTAGGAATGAAGAATGTGTAGAAAGGTAGAGACCACGAAATGAAACCATGTCAAGAGGAAGTTATAATTTGGAATCCAAGAATATGTGACTAGGATATGTCCTGGGAGGATATGTAGACTCTGACAGAAGTCTGGTAAAGAAGAATACCCTTGAAAAAACATATCATTAGGAGATGTGTCAATTTGAATAAAGGATGTTGATTCCTATAGGAAGATTTCATGGTGAAAGATCATCACTGAGGTAACTTTTATTTTAAAATTCCATATGTATATATTTATCTGGATGAATTTGTGTAGGGCTGCTAATAATGAGGAAGGATGTATGATCCTTGGAGATGATTCGAAGAAAAAAAACATGGCATAACAATGGACCGAATGAGAAGGAATGATGATTCACTTTCTGATAAGTGGACATGACTCGTGACTGAAAGTGATGAATGATCGGTTTCCTATGAAACCAAAAGTTGAAGATTCCTCAATATTGTAACCCATGACATCGAGGGAAGGAATTCTTCATGAATAGTTGGATTGCTGCTGTAGGACCCTCATTGAGAGGAAGCCTGGTAGTAAGTTTCTTACTTGGAAGAAACTTGAGGTATTTCCTTCCTGTGTTGAGAGGGAGTGACATGTGATTCTCTATTACATGTGTCATCCACTAGACCAGGACTAACAACCGTAAGTCTTAGTCAAGGCCATGTGAAGAGAATGTATAGACACATCATTATGGTCTTCACATGGAACACAGAATGGAGGATTGGGTAATCATATGAAATTTGATACTCTTTGAGAATGAGATAGGGAATTCAATATAAGAGTAGTAGCGGACTGATATTATTTGAGGGCTGACTACCCAAGAGAAGAATAGTCCAAGAAGGTCATACACTGGGAACACCTAGGTGGGTTATGTACCTTGGAGAGATAATGAATATGGTGTCTATTACTCATGTGTCTCACCAAAATTGTAGCCCATTGTCTTGTTGAGATATGGGGATGTTAGTTAAGGCCTTGCACTAGGTCAATGCTGGTTGATATGATGTTATACAGATGCAATTACCAATCTGATTCATCTTATGAGATTCTTTAGTTTGAATGTAACCATGTACCTATATGAATACCTCCCTAGTTAAGAGGGAGTGTTTAAAAGTGTAACTAGGTCAGTATTCATGTTGATTATGTAATTATGTATTTATGTAATGAAGAAGACAAAGATAATAAAATGTAATTTGTTGTACTTTCTTCATGGGTTTCATGAGAAAGAATTTTATTATAGGTTAATAGACTTCTTATTGATGTCTATTTAGGGTTTTTCTTATGTTTATAATTATAATTAGTGTCATGTATATGGAGAGCCTAGTCTTTAGTAGAGTGCTCCAAGGCCTTGTCATATACCCTGTGGAAGAATGGCATGTAATAGCTCTTTGTCAACACTGGAAACAAATGATGAAGTTGGCCTATTTGTAGTATCAATGTTCGCCTACAAATTGGTGTAGGGTCAGCCTAAAGACATACCAAGATCAATATATATATAACCATGTTCTTGTGGCTCATTAGCATACATACAATTTGGATTCCTCCGTAAAATTGCAGATAAGTCTGAGGAAGTTTGCAGACTATTTTGTGAAAGGAGATAAGTAGCTATCTTTGAGATCATAGTGGGGATAAAAGGGAGGATACCGTGCAGAAAAATGAAGGATACATTGCGGATAGGGAACAGCTAAAAGTGTATATTTGAAACAATAATGCTGGAATAAGTTTGCGTACATCCCCAAGATTATAGTGCGGAGAAAGGATAACATATAGTGCTAATAAGGGACTATTAAAAGTGCATATAAAGAATAGCATATAGTGCAGATAAGGGACACTACAAAGTATTGTGGATCTGAAATAGAGGTATAGCAAGAAGACTATAGCTAAATATAAGAAGAAGACTTTGGATAGGTCTGAAGTGAATGCGAAGTTTTAGTAAGTACTTCATATAGGAGTGAGCTCAGAAATCAAAGAAAAATCAATTGTGTTTGTAGAATGTCTTAAGAAGCTTCAGTGCAGATATATGTGAAATTTTTTCATCTAATATTTTGAGAGAAGTTCACACAGAGATCAAAAAATAAAGGCAACCTTAAAGTTGGAGAAATTGAGGAAGGTAAATCTGAGATTTACCTTCCTAAATAGTGCAGATTGGTGATGAAGAAAAGATTCAAGTTTGAAGAAGCTATGTCAAGGTCTTGGAAGCTTATCTAGGTCAAGGGTCTAAGTCTGGGTCATGGTGCTTGTTGTTTAAAGATCTATAAGAATATTTATTTGTGGGTTTTTCTCTCCAAGAAGGAGAGGTTTTTTCCCTGGCTCTAGGAGCCTAAATTTTTTGTCTTCTGCATTTTGATAATTGAATTGATGAAATATTAACTAAGAGAGGAAATAACTAACACAAGTAAGTTCACAAGTAATTATCGAGAAGAGAACTTCTATTAATCACCAGCCCTCCAAATTCTCAAAAAAAGGTTGGGCTAAATATCATTATAGAGAGTCGGAATTAGTCAAACATTATGTGAAGCAGGGGCTTGATGAAGTCCAAAGAGAAATAGAGGAGCATGGTATTACCAAGGATAAGCAAGACCACGAAAAGGAATTGTATTGGAAAATGTACAATTTGAACAAAAAGGAGGAAGAAAAATGGAGGATTAAATCCATGAGTCTCTGACTCTAGGTTGGGGTAAATAACACCTCATTCATTCACAAACAATCGCAAGTCAAAACCTCCAAGAAAACCATCTCTTCCATAAAAGATGATGGGGTAAATAAAATAAAATAGAAATCTAAGATAAAATTGGTAGCACATCAACATTACAAAAATATTCTAACAAAGAGAATGGTGATTGAGGATTATGAAGACCTCTTGGAGCACACCCCAAAAATTATCATCAATGATATCAATGCTAACCTTTCCAAGGAAATTGGTGAAGATGAGATTATCGAAGAAATCTAGACTCTTCATCCAAACAAATCCCCTGGGCTCGATGGATTCTCCATCAGCTTCTATAGGACCTTCTCGCAGACAATCAAAAAAGACCTCATGAATATGATCCATTGGAGCCAAAGGAAAAAAAATATAGGTCGATTCACAAACTCGACTTATCTTTCCTTGATCCATAAATAAACTTTCCCTTCCACCTTCTCCATATTCCGACCTCTATCCCTATGCAACTCATCCTACCAAATCATCACTAAAATTCTGGCCACCCACATCAAAACCTTTCTCTCCAGTCTTATCTTTGAGAATCAAGGAGGATTCTAGCCAACCGGAAAAACTCAGACTCCATCCTTCTGGTTCAAGAAGATATTCACTCTAGTATGAGTAGATCCGAAAAGGGTTTTGTTCTTAATATGGACCTAGCCAATGCCTTTGACAGGGTAAGACACTCCTTTCTCTACTTTGTCCTTCAGAAGATGGGCTTCAATGAAGAAATCATCTCCTTCATCCAGGCTTTCATCTCTCACCCCCTAGATCTCTCCCCTTGTCAATGGAAGGCCACGCCCTTTCTTCCAATCTTCCAGAGGCCTCAGGCAAGGATTCCCCCTATCCCCTTTCCTCTTCATCCTCATGGTAGAATACTTCAGCAGAGCCCTGGACTACAACTGTAGAGTGGGCTTAATCACAGGTACCAAATTCTAGAATGGGACTAAAAATATGAACCATTCCTAGTTCGTTGATGATATATTACTAATGGGAGGATAAAATAGTATAGTATCCAGAAGATTCAAGAAATTTCTTGATAAATTTATGCATTACTCAAGAGGCCAAATAAACTATCTAAAAAGTTCCATATATGGCTATAATGCAACACAAAACACCATTCACAACATTGCTAAAATATTTGGGGTCCCTTATAAATGGAACTGAAATCATTTCAATTACCTCAAGATGACTGTCAGCTATGACCCTATGAAGAATGAGATATATAATATTACCCTCGATAAGATGAAAAGGAAAAATCTTCAATGGGGAGCCTCTTGGATCAACATGGCAGGGCACTTGATCCTTATAAAAGTTGTCCTCTATGCCCTTCCCTTATATCAATTTTCCATCTTACAAGCCCCTATTAGCGTTCAAAATAAAATGGAGTCAATTCTTAGAGATTTCTTATGGCAAGGAGGAAAGAAAGAAAAAAGGAAGTTCAACTTAGTAAAATGTAGACAAGTTACTAATAAGTATGAGAATTGAGATTTAGCCATTCACATCCCTCAGCTTCTAAATCTAGCCTTTGGAGGAAAAATTGTATGGAGGCTCATTACAGGAAAAAAGTCATGGTGGAAGCAAGTCTTGGAGTGGAAATACCTCTCATTCCCAAGAAATTGTGCCCTGGATCAACCAATCCCCAATAGACCATGATCTCACATTTGGTCTCTTTTCAAGAAAGCTATTCCCTTTCTCAACGATCACACCTCCAAATTTCATCTTGGGGGTTACAACACTATTATATGGTAATATAAGAACATGGGAAAGAAACCCCTTGAAACTGATCTAAGACTCCTTCGCATTAATATTCATCCTAGGGGACTTGGCATTAATTATTTAAACCACATTTCATGCTGGGAAGAATGTAGCAATCATTGGACTAGTTGTCTATTCCGAAACCTTCCCACTCATCTTCATAATGACATAGAAACACTTGCAAGCATGCTCAATGATACTTCCCATTCAGCAAATGGAGAAGAAGACAATGCCATATGGGATCCCACTGGATCCCCTTACTCCATCAAAGTAGGATACAAGACCCTCTTCGGTGACATCCACCCCTCCCCTCCATGGGCGGCTAGGAAGAAAGCATGGAAATATGAGGCCCTACCTAAAATAAAAATATTTAATTAGATCTTAGCAAAGGGGAAGATCCTGACTGCTAATAATCTGAAAAAGAAAGGTATTTAGGGAGCCTCTAGATGCCCTCTATGCAATGTCATTGAGGAATTTATTCAAAATATTATTGTTTCTTGTTCTTTCACCCAAAACTACTGGAGCCATCTCTCCTCCCCACGTCTGATGGATATTTACAAAATGCCACTTCTTTAAATTCAATAGAACAATGGAAAAGGTAATACCCCTCTGCAAAAAATTGAAAGAACATCGACAAAAGAATCTGGGAAACCTTGCCTAATATCTTTCTATGAAACATATGGCTTATGAGGAAAAATTCATCTTCCATGACCAAAAGCCATGTGTGAGAAATGTGAAAAGGGAGAATTTGAGTCTAAATGTTGAGACCATTTTAGCTAAGAACAATAGTTAATTCAACATAAATTACTTGCAAGTTGAGGAAAAGAAAATTTTCAAATGTGTGCTTGATCATCTCCCAAGGTAAGGCAGCCTGCCCATAATGAGTAGTGGAAGGTTAGATTAAAAGAGAACAAATTTTTAGAATGGCTTGATAGTTCATCCCGACCCAAGTTCTTTTTTTATGGGGCCTTAAAATCAAAGATTGGCACAACTGGAGCAGGTTGTCTCATCATGGATAGACATGGAAATCACATCACCTCCTTTAAATGGGGATTGGGGTAGATTAAAAACAACAAGGCTAAAGCTTACGCCCTAATGCAAGGGCTGCAATTAATCAAGAAACTCGAAACAAATTTTTTTATGGTTTTTAGAGACTCCATTATCATCTGAATAATGTTGAATTCCTCAACAACCCCCAAAATTGACCTTAATAAACTCATAATAAGAAATCAAAACCTAGCCCAAGATATTGGGGATCTTTCATTTTATCACATTCTTAGGGTGAATAATAAAAAATTGGACTCTTTGGCCAGCTCAGCTCGCTCCAAACCCCCTGGTCAACTACACTCCCAAGGAATCATGCTCCTCATCCCTTTCCCTTCATCCTCACCATGCATCTCCTCGTCATGATGACCCTCTTCTGCATCTGTGCCTCGAATTTTTCCCTGCTCCTCTACCATGCCCATACCTCCTCCCTCACCTCTTGCATGATCCCCTCTCCCTTCCCTCCCCGTCTTCTCTCCTCCCTCAGCACGCCTCCTACCTCTCCATCCTTTATTTATTTCCCCTCCCTCTCTTATGTTTCTCGCATTCCACTCCCCTCCCTCAGTGTAGCATATTGCTCCTCCTCTCAAGCTGTCCCTTGGTGCTCTCTTCCCTTCCCTCTCATATCTTTTGTTTCCTCTGCTAGTTCGGCTAGTCTCCTGCTTCTCAGAGTTCTTCCTTTTCGATATCTATGGCCCCCTTCTCACCTAACCTCCTCCCTGTCTTTCTCTCACATCTCCCCTCCCCTTTCCCCCGCTACCTTAGTTAACCCCTCTTGCCTTCCAACTAATATTAGAAGTGAATATTTCCTCCACTACTCTGATATACAAGTAGAAATGGAGCGGATCAAGGCGTAGATGAAGATCACTCAAGAGAATCACACTGTCGATGTAAAATTCCTTCATTATCAGGCCCAATATTTCTAAGAACAATTGAGAGGAGTCAAAAATCGCTACACACATATAGAAGAAGCATTGGGAAACCTTTGCTATATGATGGAAAAAAAAGCAGGCCCATGCACTAGCTCCAGCAATGCAAACAACATTAATCCGGACAGCAACCTCGGTACCCCAAACAACACCAACGGGTAGCAGTGCAGCAGGAACCGACTCTTCAACAGCATAGAACAATCATGGAATACCACACCTTTGTGTTTTATGACTTTTAAATTTATTGTTATTTTGTTTCATTTTTTTAGAATCAATAAAAAATCAAGTTTAAAGTGTAGTAGAAAAAGGCATTATCTGAGAGATTGGGTGTTAAGTCCCTATATTAATAGTGTAGCCCCTTATTATTTTAGTGTATCCCCCCTTATTGTTATTATTGTACCCTTGTAACCCCCATTTTTTTATTATTGTGCCCTTAAATTATTATTGTTAGGTCGGCTAGGATTACATTGTGGCCCACTAGGATTACATTATGGCCCCATGGACTCCTATATATAGAAAGGAGGTTTTGTGAATTGTATCATCCAACAATTGTTCATTCATGTAATGTATTGGAGGTTTCCCCCTCGAAGTGGCTTATTTCTAAGGCGTTGATATCTCATTTCTTCTCTTTGGAGTTGTTTGGCGAATAAACATTTGGCACGAGGTTTTTGGATTCTGCTAGGGTTTCACGTTCAAACAGGTGACTGCAACTTTCGTTTATAATTTGTTTATCCAAAGTTTCGTGTTTTGTACTCTTAGAGTGCGAAGCCAAATCCTGATAAACATTTTGTCCGTGCCCCAGACATTTGTCTGCACACATTTTCGGAGATGATGATCTGTAAAGTCAGGTCTTTTCGCCCTCAAATTATATTCATTGCAGTCTTCGCCATAATTTTTTCTGTATGTCTAGAATCTAAATTGCATGGTAAAGCTGAACTTAGCCTCCATCAAAATTTCAGATCTTGGTTCGAAATATTTTTGGAGATATGATCTGTGGAAGGTAGTGCTTTTTCAGGCTCCTGAATTGCATCTCAAAGAGGTGATCGTGGGAAAAGTTCAATAACTCTCTCTCTGGGCATCGGATTGGAGTACCGTAAAAATTGGGTGCAAGTACACAGACTGTAGTTACTTGGCTATCAATTTCAGAGACAAAGGAGGAAAACAAATGGACACGTAAGTCCTACAGCGTCCGTTTAACGAAATCATCATATTTAAGTCATTGTGAGATTGGACACAACTTTCTTGAGAATCCAACAGATCGTACCTAGAATTTAAGAAGTTTATGCTACGAAAGAGAAGTTGAATTTTGAGATTTAATATTTTCACCATGAGATAATTCAATTTTTATACCCATTCTCAAAGCAAGTAAAAGGTGTGTCTTGTTTTTCCGAATTGCATAAAACTTATTTGAAAAAAATCAGTTTGAAGTGATTCCAATGGCCTATTGAGCATATATTTCAGTATTTCGTTCTGAAATGCCTCCTAAAAATAATTCAACACCCATTAATCCCTCATAAATCTATACTATGATGCATGAAGTGGAAGAATTGCAGTATGAGATATCAAAATTACGGTACCAAGTGCAACAAATTTCGATCTTACGAAGAGCAACCGAAGCTGACATAGATGGTTTAAAAGAAGAAATGGAGGCTAAATTGGATGGTTTGAAGGATAAAATAATATCTAATATGGATGATAAATTAGTGGAAGATGACATCGAGCATCAACAACAAGTTCTCCAACTCTCAAAGGATAACCTAACTTTGGTGCAGAATCTAATGAAACAACAGGAATATCAACATCACATCGAAAGAAGTTCTAAAGCAGTCACAAAAACAAGAACTCGACAAGTACGATCAATTTCAGAGTATCTCAGCAAGTGGAAGAACTTTCCTGTAGAATATTCCACATGGGAGGATGAGAATTTTATACAGAAGCATCAAGAAATAATCAAGCATTGAGGACAACACTTGTTTGAAGGAGAGGGGCATGTTAAGTCCCTATATTAATAATGTAGCCCCTTATTATGTTAGTGTAGCCCCCCTTATTGTTATTATTGTACCCCTGTAACCCCCATATTGTTATTATTGTGCCCTTAAATTATTATTGTTAGGTCGGCTAGGATTACATTGTGGCTCACTAGGATTACATTATGGCCCCATGGACTCCTATATATAGAAAGGAGGTTTTGTAAATTGTATCATCCAAGAATTGTTCATTCATGTAATGTATTGGAGGTTGCCCCCTCGAAGTGGCTTATTTCTAAGGCGTTGATATCTCTTTTCTTCTCTTTTTGGAGTTGGTTACACAACATTGGGTTTTTGTCTCAACACCCCTCTCGGATATCCCTCTATGTAACTCAGATGTATTGGAGATCTTTATCCCCACTTTTTTTGGAATATAATCAACAACCGAATTTGTCATAAAGATTTGATAACAAGATTATTTTAATCTATCATGTATGTGTGATTATTTTTTTACATAAGATTATAATTTATTTAGACATAACACTAGACATTATTACCTTCCAAAGTGAAACTTTCCAACATGACTCCCCTTCTACTTAAAGTAACTAGCCCTAGTAGGATTATTATATCTAGGGAATGAGGCATAAGATTAAGTGATCTTATATTTAATAAATAATTATTCTTGTATTATTTAGAATATAAAAGAAGTGATGGAAGGAATTGGAGATTGTTTCCAATTAAAAAAAGGAAATGTAATTAAGGTGAGTCAAGAGGGTTCTTTTGGGGTCAAGACAAAAACCCCTCTTCAAAATGTAATTATTTCATTTAATGGTAGGGATTAAGATACTAGAGCCCTAGGGAAGAAATGGTCTCTTATATAGTCAATATTAATAATTAATATTAAGGAATTACAATAAATGATCCTCAAGGGATAAACCTTCGCTAACAAGATCATATATAGCTTCATAAAC
>CM076577.1:823131687-823234652 GCA_034641835.2 Pinus albicaulis
CACTTAATATGGATGGATCTATACCTCATTATTCCACCAATAGTATTTGTGACCTTGTCAATTTTTCTGTTCCATTTCCTTCCTTTAGCTTTAAATTTGGAGCAGGGCCAAGCTCTATTCAACATGATGGGAGGGTATGGGTATTTTCACTTCAAGAAACATGATGGGAGGGTATGGGTATTTTCACTACAATAACATGATGGGAGAGATGTCTAGTGCCTTTAGTTAGCCTACGAAAAACTATCCTTATATTAGTGCTTCTCAACATAGGTCAATTTCTATGTTTGGAGGAACACCTTTCTATGGAACTTCCTTTTTCTCTGGGGATCCTAGTATACCTGGGGGTATTATCCCTATTAGTACCAACATGCCTATGAATTATTATTCTCATGGTGATTCTTCTACATATGGAGGTCTATTATCTAGTCTCCCTTATTATTTTAGGGTAGTTTCCCTCAAGGAAATAATCCTCACATCTCATCTACTAGCATAGGATATCAAAATATTAGGATGAACTACAACTGTGGTCCTAATTATTTAGCATTTTCTTATGGGATTGGAACACCTTATGGTATTTTTAGGTATTACGACCCTTATGATCAATATGGTTGGTTACAAATTCCTTTTCCACCTTTCAATGTACCTGATCTGAAAAAATTGACCAATGATCCCATTTGTCACAATCATAGGTGGCCACCTATGCCTTCCAAGCTACCATTTGATAATCCTAAATTCAAAGGGAAACCTCAAGAAAATCCCTTAACACATATAGCCACCTTCCATCTATGGTTTTAATATAATTATTTAGTAGATGATTATATGAAGTTGAGACTTTTCAACCATACCCTAATATGGGATGCTTCCAAATGGTACATCATAATTGATCATGCATCCTATAACGAATTTTCTTACCTGGAAAAAATTTCTTGAATCATTTTAAATTACCTACAATGCAAGATATAAACACTAAACTTTTTTTCAACTTCAAAATATTAGTATCAACTAGACTCCATAATGACGTTCTTAGAGACTTCTTCACCCAGTCCCTTCAATGCCATATTTCCACGGATGTCTCTCTGATTGGGCTACTATAGAGGAGTAATATAATTTGCATGTTAAACACCTTGATTTGATTTATTCCTAGGTAGGAACATTACACAATATTATTCCTAATTCTCTTCACCCTTCAATTCCGCCAAAAAATCCCAAACTAGGACCACACTCTAATGGAGTGATTGGTTCTCTTTCCTATGATAATGTGAGCTAGTTATCTACTCATCTAGGGAAAATGATGGTTAGTTCTAAATCCATAGAAATTTACCCTAGCTCTCAAAAAGCACCCACTTCCACGAAGAAATCCACCAAGGTTCTTATGGTGAAGTCTACCTCACCTAAGAATACTCAGTAACCTATTAGGAAAAATAACAAAAATAATAAGAAATTGAAAAAACCTACTTAGGAAAATAAAATAAGAACCAACCTACTAAGGGTGGGGGAAATAGTGAATGACATATTAAGGTTAAGTTCCCTTGAAATATTTTTAAAGGTGAGCATTTAACTCATGAGTTCCCTAGTATGGATGAATTCCATCATCTCCTTGCACCACCAACAACTTCCTAACAGCCAACCATATTGACTCATTGATTCCCCGCTTAGTTGCAACAAGAAACGATTTCAAAAAATCCTCAAATTCCACAAGGAGGAAATTGGGGGCCATAATTTCATCTTGTTTCTACTAATGCACCAATCCTTATATGTTAAGAAGAGGTTAGCTTGGTTACATGAGAAAAATCTTGTGACCATCCTAAGCCGAGTTCTACTTCTAAGGACTTGACCACCCCTAATGTTTCTCCTAGACCTCTCACATTAGATAAGCCCATATATCAAGTATATCACCCACCTAAGGTATTAGTTTGAAATTAAACACACAACCCTAATGTGTGGGATGCCCAACACTATAGAATTTTTCAGGATCTTTCCCAAGCACATGTGTCATGTCTTCTCTAGATTTTTTGCAAAGTTTCCCTCAGCAACATCAGGCCTTATTTACTACCATCGGAGGGGTGGATCCATAAAAGTATATTTTTATCACATTTGATGTTGATTCTCCTCATCAAAGGCTCTCTCATTAAGTTTCCTTTTATATAAATTTTCAAAATTTGTCTCATGGTGTATACCACATTGTTTTGTGGATGAAGGGTGCTAAACTTGTGTCATGTTAGCATCATGCAACTAGAAATATCTTTGGTCTCCAACACTCACGAAGTCTATTACTACTTTACAAGTCTTTGACACACATCATTTTGTACCTCAAGGAATTCTTCCAAATTTTTCCATCGAGCTAGGGGGAAGGACTTCCTATGTTTATGTTGAAGTTGTATATGACCCCTTAGATTATAATTTGCTCCTTGGTTGTAGCTAGTTTTTTTTCCATGTGTGATTTTGTGTCTTCGATATTTTATGTTCTTTTATTCCTCATGAAGGTAATATTTTCTTGATAAACCAACTATATTATAGTTTATTTTTTTACCAAACCTACCACTATGGGAAGTGTTGTGCCATTTGTTGGAGATAACCCTAGTAGCTATGAGAGTTTTGGGTCAAGATTTTTTAAAAGCTCATCTCTTACTAGATTTTTCCCTTTGCCCCTATTGGAAATTCCACTTACTTATACCACTTATCCTATGCACTTGGTATCTTCCATCACCTATGGACCCCATGTGTCACTTGACCCTTTGGACATGTCTTCTTCTATAGATATAGGTCAACATGGTGACCATACCTCACCTTTAGTGTGTTGGACATTGGATATAACAATGATCCCCATGTGTTTTATGACATAGACTAACCACTTCTCGTGGATCCTTATCTCTGGTGATGCCATCGTTGACTAACAGCTATAGGTTTCAGACTAATGGAAATCGTGAATCCCAACAAGTGGTATTATGTAATATCCCAAAATAGGAAAATTCTACACTACTGAGAATATCTTAAGATATTCCAAATGTGTAGATCCAGCAATATGTAAACACAAAAATGGAGCAGCAGTGATCAATCAACTCATAAAATGTGAGAAATATTCATAGCCATCTTATTAATTTATACTAGCAAAAAATGTATACAATATCTTTAGGAAAGTGTTACTCAAGAGAGGCCATGATCAGCCTCAAGAAACAAGTACATAAATCATGACAAAACACTGCTACACAAGTGTGCACAAGCTATGACTACGTAGTTTTATAAGAGAAACTGCATACTAACATATGTCAAATACATAGATATAAAAATGTATGGCCCACACAACATTGGGAGTGAAGATCTCAGCTCCCAAAGACTACTTCAAGTCAATCCTGGAAGGATTGGCTGAAAAATACAAAATCTGCAAAATGTCGGAGTTGCAGGGTAGCAGCTGCAACTCAAGAACTAGAAATGAGTGGAGAAGGCCGAAGATACTACAAATGATGAAAATACCTCCTCCAATGGATCTCTCAAGTGAAAGGCTGATCCTATCACTAGAGATCTCACCCTCCAAACAATCTGCAAAAGCTCCACTGCAAATTCTCACTAGAAATAACGCAGTCACTGAAGGAAATTGTGTTGTAGGGGCAAGGGAATGAGTTGGCCCAATGCCAAGATCTGCAATCAGCTCCAAGGGCTTCCAAAATGAACTGTCAAAGGAAAGAGAGACTCCTCCTTTGAAAAATAGCTGATGGAAGTGGTGTTAAGAACCCTCACTGCAACACCCTGCAACATAGAGTTATCCTGCTTCAGGAATAATGCTGTAGCTAAAGGAGGATGCTTGGCCTCAAGCCTGGATGTGAAGAAAATAAGTTCAATCCCTCAAGAGGCCTCTCAAGAAGGAGAGGGAATCCTAAAAAGTAATCCCTCATGCTAAGCAACACTGCAACTCTGCTAAACAACAATAGAATGCACAAAGTTTGAATAGACAATGAAATCAATAATCTAAATCATGAATAACAATGGCTTCCTTGCCCTCCTTTTAAAAAACTGAAAGCCCTCTCTCCATGGGTCCCACTCATTATGGTTTCCTCCACCAAATAACCCTCTTCCCATTCATACTGCATTGTCTATCAAAGGGTTCTCCACCTCCTCTCCCAGCGCTGTTGACTTGATCAAACTTGCCCTTGTCTCCATGTAAATGTTCTCTTTCACAAATAGTGGTGTGAAATCTAGCTCTTTATGATTATCCCTTTGCACATTTTGAGGTATTTTATTCATTTTTTAATAAGCATGGGCCTCCTTACCCAATTATTTAGTTGTTAGGTGATAAAAACAAAATTTTAATATTCCATTTAGTTGTGTGCTAAAATGGGAATATTACAGTCCTCTCCTCCTAAATGTTGCTTGTCCTAAAGCAACTGCAAGGATAGAACTAGAGAATCTCCACCCAAGGCATGGAGTCTAAACTGTGTGGATCCTCCATGCCCCAAGCAATAATCCATACAAAATGAGTTACCTCCCAACATGTTAACTCCTGAAAATCCTCTTCCACCTTTGGCTCATGCAATGTAGGTGGGTTGAAAATATGATCTTGGTAGACAAAATAGCCTACCCCATGCTATCCTCCTCTCCACTTAGAATAAGTGCAGATTATATGTTGATCTTGGGCTGCAAGAATATTTCCCTCAAGTGGCAAGATGAAGACTAGACCCTCAAGGATCTCTCCTCCAACGTTATGAAGCATGTTGGCCAAATCATCTTATATGTGATGAGTTGGAAGTCATCATCATATGGCATCCAATCAATCCCATGGCTCACCTCATAGAAGAAAAAAGATTTGGCTATGGTGGCCATACTACCTCTCATGCTCCCATTAGAACATGCAATGCAAACAATGTGTGAAATCTCTTCCCCAAGGGACACATCCAACCAATGTGCCATTCCCCCAATCATGATCTCAACAAGAACAATAGCAACATAAGGAACTATAATGAGAACCATGCTTGCTTCCATATGTAGCAAGGGAGAAGGAAAATGGTCCCTCAAATGCAACCAATGCAGTTTGGCCCTCAACTGCAAAAAAGTGTGACAAAAAGTGTGGTTTCTCAACCACTTTCTTGTTGTCCCATTCTCCTCATATGTTTGGAGAAATTGAATGATGTATGGTGCATGTTCTCCAAAATACATTTCCTCCCCAAGTCCTCCTAGGTACTGGTCACCAACACTACTCATGGCCTCAATTAGGCCATGAGGTCTAGAAAAAAGAATGCTCCTCCTTGGAGCAACATCCTGCACATGTATGGTTAAGGGATGCATAGATACATTATAAAAATCATTATGCAAATAAACAATACCCTTACCATATGTTTTTCTCATGCAAATGGAGTGGATCAGAGATGAGTCTCCTCTCATCCTCAAAGAGAAAAGAGGTGGTTGTGCTAACTCTTCCAAAGATTTATGTATCTCCTCCATATTCACATGATCCATGCATCTCCTCATATGCTGATATATCTCCTCCTCAAACCCCTTCCAAGAATACCCCTCTATGATGGTGTGGTATGCTCTCAAAGAACAAGTGTGTCTGGAAAGGAAATCCTCATGAGCTGCTTGTAGCAACTTCTCCTTCAGCTTGGAAGCTCCAAATAAGAAGATCCTACCATGATAGTAGATGACCCCATCTCTGACTGAATATCCCTCCTCATACAACTAGTCATCCAATATCATGCAAGTGAAAAGTTCCTTGGAATACTCCACCAACAGCTCGGAATTCCAATATGGATCTATCCTCCATAGTGACAACACTGATGATTTCTCATGAAGAAAATCTGTCATATGGTCATCCTCTTCTTTGACATCTCCCATGCCAAAGATGCAACTTGGAAGGTTGCTATCCTTCCCCTGTTGCTTCTGCCACAGTGCAGAACCTGAAATGAGAGTGGGTAAGGATGATGTTGAGACAATTCCTTTCTCCTCCTTGAGTCTACCCAAGACTCTCAGCGCCGTAAAATACCTCCCAAGGTCTCCACTCCTATGAAATCAATGAATGGTGCCTCAAAACGTGAAGCATATCTCATCATCTACTGATCTAGTGGCCTCCTTGGTGAAATGTCTCCATGAAATGAGACATTATTATCAAGAGTAGACTACATACATGAATGGACAGACTTGTCCCTGCTCTCACTACTCAATCTAGTCTCCCTCTTAGGTGCATCAACCTCATGAAATAGACAGGGATGTGTGGTATTCATCACATGATGCTGGAAATCATCCTCCCTATCTCCTCCTTGTATCTCCATAGGTCCACACCTCATCATCAATGGCACATGTAGAACATGAGTTGTGCCTTGATCTACACACATGAGAGCCTGGGGACTTCCTTGCAAATATGCAAGAATCCCTCTAGTTGGAGAAAGAGCTCCTCCTTCCTTTGCATGAGGTGCTAGATCAACTCTAGAAATGGTAGCGTTGTTACCCTCCTCTTCATCAACATGTATGGGCAACCTTCCAAGAAATGGACCTTCTCTTGGAAAAGAGATCTCCATGCCCTCTTGTGTAGGAATATGAGATAGAGTCTTTGCCTCTAACAAAGTATGATGCAAGATGTCAGTCTCCTCCATGGGTTTTTGAAGTGGATCTGAGTTTATAGTTTTATCCATCACATGAAAGATTTTTATTTGTTCATGTTTTTTCAACTTCTCCTCATGTGTTGCAGAAGTTTTTCCATCAAACCTTCCCATCAATGCCTTAATAAACCTTGCATAAGAAAAATTATTTTCATTCTTTAAAGAAAAGGATTCAAATATCCACCATGCATAGGCCTTACCTCCAAAGTGCAGCGCTGCTACTCTGATGGCTTTATCTTCAGAAATTTGATGCTGCTGCAAGAAGGTGTCTAGCTCTTCCACCCAAGCCCTAGCTGAACATGTAGGTGAGCCATAAAATTTAGATAGTATAAATCTATCCACATTATGCTACTTGTTCCCCCTCACCTTGACCTTGCAAAACTCTGGGAAGGTGATGTTGAGCCCCAAAGATGTCCTTTCCCTTTACCAAATTTCACTTCATTTCCTTTGTCCCTTATCAATTACAGGCTTAAATGGTCAATAGGATTGATTAAAGTAACTTTAGGAATGTATACAATGATTGACTTGCTATATTTTCATGGTTTTGTTGTTGTAGTAATTTTTGACTAGACTCAGCTACAGAATGCAGCCATTCTGTAGCCAGTCTCCTATTCCGCAGCTATCTTCATGTTCTCATAGGTTACAGGTGTCACCTCAAGGAAAAACACGTATGGTTTAATTCCACAACACTCCCACATCATTTATTGGTCTCTAAGAGGTCTGAGAAAAAATCGATAGGTGGTTATGCACGTGGACAAGATCAAAGCTAAGAAGCAGATTCCTACCAGGACAGGGACTCTACAGATGTCTCCAGCAAAGTACGAGGCCTCCACAAAGAGTTCTAATTTGATTTTGATTGAAAATGACACTTGTTACTATTTCTTCTCAAGGGTAGTTATGTATTTCTTTTATAATAATTACTCAGGAGACCGAGAGATATCTGGCTAGATTGATGTTTTGTTGCTAGATCTCAAAAGACCGTAATACTCTGTTTTTGAAATACTTTTCATTTAATGAAAGAAGTATCGCTTTATTGCAAGATATGAGGAAATCTTGAGGAGATTTGTATGCTAATCCGGTGGTAGAAGGCCCCTACTGCTCGAGAAGCTCTGTGCACATTGTTTAGATAAGTAACTTTAGCCTTGTTGCATTCCTAGCTTTAGCAATTTTCTGAAATTTGTGTTTTATACTCATTTGCATTGGATGCTACAGCCAATCTTATTCTTACGAGTTGTTCCAAAATATCACTAACATTGAATGAGATATAACTGTAATATTTTGGGAATTAGTTGCATTTTTCTTAACTTTATGTTTTTGTGCTCAATTACATCAATTGTTACAGTTAGTCTTGTTCTTACGAATTGTTCCAAAATATCACTTACACTGAATGAGACACAGCTGTGGTGTTTTAGAGCTTAGTTGCATTTTTTTGAACTTTATGTTTTTATGCTCATTTACATCACATGTTACAGCCAGTCTTGTTCTATGAATTGTTCCAAAATACCATTAACACCGAATGAGACAAAGCTGTAATATTTCAGTGATTATTTGCATTTTAGTTTAGTTGTAATACTCTAGAGGTTAATGGCACCCTAGTTCAGTTTCTGTTCACTGTGTTTCAAGTTAGTCTAATTGCATTCTAGTTCAGTTATGGTCACTATATTTCAAGTTTGATTAGCTAGTTGAATTAGACTTCACGGCCTTCATTATTTACAAACCACTCCTGTTCTTAATTTCTACTAATACATCATCATCATAGGAACAAGAATTGGTAATGTTATTTTGAAGTCTTGACTGTTCTGCAACTTCTCATAATTTCAAAAACTGCCTCTTTTCCAAAGCTATTCCAAAAGATTTCTAATTCTTGAATGAGGTTTAACAGTGATATTTTGAGTTGTAGAATGGATTAATTTCAGTGTCATAGGTTAATTTAGAGTAGAATTCTTCACTAGGTTGCAGACTATCTTTTTCCAAATGTGTTCCAACAAATTTATAGCCATGGATGAGATTTCCTCTATGACATTGTAGATTTTTGTTTACTTAGAAGAACCTCATTGCATTAAAATTATAATTTTCTCAAGTTATTCCAACATATTTCTAATGAATGAATTGGACTGAGTTCATTTTATGAGTTATTGAGTTCATGTTATGAGTTATTTAGTTCTTGCTATGAGTTATTTTTCTTGTTAAATTTTTGCATTTTCTGTTCTCAAGTGCCATACATAGTTTAGAATAGGTTTTGCTCTGTTTTAGTGTGACCAACAACTTCTCTTTACCAACAATTAGTTCTTTTCCTCTTAGAACAAAAACACAAGACCAAAAAAATTTGAAAAACACTAAACACAACGTAGTGAGAAACAAATACCTAGGCACATATAGTGCACTTCACTTCAACAGTTTACTAGCCCTGGTTGACAATTTATGACATCAATTTAGGAACACTAAGTTGAGAAGAAAGCTGACATGATCTCTAAACTTCTGAGTTTGAGATTCATACTCATGCAAGAAACTACTAAGAGCTCCCCTCTTATGCATTCATTCTTCTTCTCTTTCTCTTATGGAAAAATTGGCCATGTGACCGCACTGTACATCATAGGGTGTGGCTGCATGCTCACACTCCCCATAAGAAAATCTATAGTTTGACTCAGTTTCAAACCCTCTTGGAGATTTTGTACACATATCCCTTTTTACCTTCTTGAAATCTTCATGAATGCTCTGTACAGATCTTGGAAGAAGCTGTGTGAGTCTACCTTCCTTCCCTCCTCCACATAATGGAGTCTTCGTCTTCTCTTTGTTTGATAGCATCATGCCTAAGATCCATAGGATGAGCGAATATTATGCTCCGATAACACTGTAATATCCTAAAATAGGGAAATTATACACTATTGAGAATATCTTAAGATATTCCAAATGTGGAGATCCAGTAATATGCAAACACAACAATGGAGTAGTAGTGATAAATCAACTCATATAATGTGAGAAATATTCATAGCCATCTTATTAATTTATAGCAACAATAAATTTATACAAGATCTTGAGGAAAGTTTTACTCATGAGAGGCCATGATCAGCCTCAAGAAACAAGTACATAAATCATGACAAAACATTGCTACACAAATGTGCACAAGCTATGACTGTGCAGTTTTATAAGAGAAACTGCATAATAAAATATGTAAAATACATAGGTATACAAATGTATGTCCCATACAACATTGGGAGTGAATATCTCAGCTCCCAAAGACTACCTCAAGTCAATCCTCGAAGGATTGGCTGAAAAATACAAAACCTGCAAAATGCCAGAGTTGCGGGGTAGCAGCTGCAACTCAAGAACTGGAAATGAGTGGAGAAGATTGAAGATGCTACAAATAATGAAAATACCTCCTCCAATGGATCTCTCAAGTTAAAGGCTAATCCTATCACTAGAGATCTCACCCTCCAAACAATCTGTAAAAGCCCCACTACAAATGCTCACTAGAAATAACACAGTCACTGAAGGAAACTATGTTGTAGGGGCAAGGGAATGAGTTGGCCCAATGCCAAGATCTACAATTACCTCCAAGGGATTCCAAAATTATCTCTCAAAGGAAAAAGAGACTCCTCCTCTAAAAAATAGCTGATGGAAGTGGTGTTGTGAACCCTCATTGCAACACCCTGCATCACAGAGTTATCCTACTTCAGGAATAATGCTATAGCTGAAGGAGGATGCTTGGCCTCAAGCATGGATGTGAGGAAAATTAGTGCAATCCCTCAATATTCCTCTCAAGAAGGAGAAGGAATCCTAAATAGGAATCCCCCGTGCTAAGCAACACTGCAACTCTGCTAAAGAGCAGGAGAATGCACAAAGTCTAAATAGACAATGAAATCAATAATCTAAATCATGAATAACAATGGCTGCCTTGCCCTCCTTTTAAAAAAGTGAAAGCCCTCTCTCCATGGGTCCCACTCATTAGGGTTTCCTCCACCAAATAACCTTCTTCCCATTCGTACGTTGTTGTCTATCAAAGGGTTCTCCACCTCCTCTCCCAGCGTTGTTGACTTGGTCAAACTTGACCTTGTCTCCATGCAAATGTTCTCTTTCACACATAGGGGTGTGAAATACAGCTCTTTATAATTATCCCTTTTCACATTTTGAGGGATTTTATAAATGTTTTAATAAGCATGGGCCTCCTTACCAAATTATTTAGCTGCTAGGTGATAAAAACAAAATTTTAATATTCCATTTAGCTGTGTGCTAAAATGGGAATATTACATATTAGAGCGTAAGTCACAATTTCAATACACACCCAGCTCACGTTGGGGGGATACTGTTGGACATTGTATATACCAATGCTCCCTGTTTATTTAAAGACATGGACTAACTGACTCTTGTGGATCATTATCTCTACCGATACGATGATTGAATAACACCTACGGGTTTTGGTCTAATGGAAATAGTGATTCCCAACACAGTGGAAGAGATTGCCTCCTTGATAGTCCTGTAAGTAAATCCTAATGTTGGTTAGAACCTCCATCCCAATATTGAATATGACCAAGATCCTTCTCCCACACAAGTTATCACTCTACCTATTCCATAGGATGTCCTTGATGATGAGTCTTACTCTTGGAAATAAATATTGAAGGTTGTAACATCCATGGTGAAAATTCCATGCAATAAAATTTAATAAAGGAAAAATAATAACCACGGTTATGGGACACATATTCCAAGCTGAATTTTGGGAAAAAAACATCCTAGTGCAGGTGTTCATTTGGTTTATTATGGCTAAGTAAATTGGAAAATGAAATGACAAAGGCTTTGGAAAGGAAAAGTGGCATTAATTGGCATTTTATTTATGAAAATAATGGAAATTAGGAGAAAATTAAGGTGAAAAGTAACAGGTTTCATGTGAGGAGGAAAATGAAGGAAAATAATCAAAAATTGAAGAAAATAGAGGCCTCATTAATAAAATGGTTTCTGAGGATCATTTGGTACCTTTTTTTTCATTTCAATTTTGGAGATATCTCTCTATTCTTTCTCTCTCTCACTCTTGGACACTTATATTTTTTTTGGAGCAATTCATCATTGGATCAAGAAAAGAAAAGAAGGAAAAAATTAAGCAAGGAAGAGCAGGATCAAGCACCTACATTGGTATTATTTTCATATATCAATTTCATGTATGATTTCCTTGCTATATTTGGCATGCATGGTCATGAATGTGTGTTCTTGGTTCTATTGTTTTCAGTGGCATGGGTTATTCCAGGTGTGACAGTGTTTTTTAGCCTAGTATTGCCATTTATGGTTAGCCATGGTGTGATGGGGTTCTCATGTTTTGGTTGAGATGGATTATAAAATGGATTCAAAACTGAGTGATGTGGTCTATGAAAGAAAGGACACATGGCCTAGTGATTCCTAAACTAGACTGTGGATTGTGATAAAGCCACTGGCCAAGTAACCCATGAATCAGACTGTTGGTTGCGGTAAAGCCTGATATTTTTTTCCTCATTCGGCCTAGGAATCCTCTACCAGTGAATGGTAGGATATAAGGTAAATCCTATAGGTGTGTTCCCTAGGTTAGGCCTAGTTATTTGGTGGGGATTGTAGTAAATCCTTGAGTTTGGACTCACGATCAGGCCTAGTGATCGAATGGGGATTGTGTAAAATCCCAGAGACTAGAGTCTTGATCAGCCTACGAATCCCAAGCAGTGAATGGTAGGATATACGATAAATCCTAAAGACTAGGATACAGTAAAATTCATCATAGTGTAGGTGGAGAAATTTGAAGGCATACAATTTTTTCTAGGGCCTAGTGATTCGCTAGGGATTGTGGTAAATCCTATTTCAATTGATGACGGTGAGGTGGTTTAGCCTCAGGAAACACTGGTTGATTTTGGTTATGATTCCCACATTCATGCTTGGAATATAGCACAAGGATGGTTGGCATAAAGAAATTTTTTGTTCAACCAATCTATGGCTGGGTGGTATGTGGAAGTCCCAAACCTAGTTGAATTTGCATTCCTTAATAGGAGTTCCTTTCCATAGTATTTTATGTGCAAATGTATTGGTTCATATGTGGAATTTATGGTTGGTTTATCCTTGTTATCTATGTTTTTTATATGTTGGTTATGAGTATGTTTTATGACAGTGATGATGTATGGATATCATCATGTTTTGATTTGTAAATGATTGAACAATAAATATATGACCTAATAGATTATAATGTACTTGATGTGATAAGGCATCAATTCTTCTTAGTGATTCTCAAATAAGTATGAGACCCCTATGCTCAGATCTATTATTATGTCCTGTAGAATGCATATTTGTGACATGTCTAATGAGATGATGTCATGGATAGTAGGGATCTAGTCAACTCATTGATCAATGTTGCACTAGTACTTTTTTCCCAATGTTATTTTATCATTCATGATTTTTTCATTAATTTCTCGACAGTGGTCTAAGTCTTGACCTTGAAAAAGTGGCACATAATCTAGGGTCACTAGCATAGAAGTAGCTAAAAAATTCCATAATAACTTGTTTTCCCTTGCTATGGGAATGATTTGAGGGCTAAAGTTGTATGCATGGATTTTCAAAGGATCAATTTAGCTCAGTGAAAAGTTAAGTTGCTTAACGAGTTAAGCACCTAGAATGGTTGGTTGGCTCCTTCAGGTTATGTAGGATGTGTGAATGGTCATTTTTATTTTCTTTCATCAATTCCACTTCCTTAAGGTCACCTGGGAGGTTGAATATCATCATAGTTTCCTCTCATCACATGTTTACCCTAGTAGACTAGTTAGATTTGGTAAATGTGGGAGGAGGGTGTTAAAAAGTGGTATCAGAGCATGGTTCACACCTTGTAAGAGATGGGTGGTGTGTTGTCATGTATTCATGTTCGTTACATATGTGTTCCTTATACTTAGGTTCCATGTGATTGTTTCATATGCATGGTGGTGGCCATGGTTGCAGTACCATTGCCATGTGGAATTTTATGGTGTTATTATGGAACGTGTCATCATGAATGTATGATTGGTTATGCATTTTTTATGCATGTTGGTGTTACATGTTGTTAAACATACATTGATATTGTTGTAGTTGTCATGCATGAGATCATGATGTGTGGTTGACATGGTCATGCATTGATGATTGGAATATGGTTAGGATGATATCTATATGTTGTTATGAATATATTTATACATGTATTTCTCTAATCTAGTTGATCTTGCAAATGATATATCCTCCCCGAATTATACTTAGGTACATTGGTTTGTTTATTATTTGGTTTAGCTAACATAGTATTCCTTGCAGGAGAGAGATAAAGATGAATAACAAGATGGTAGATTATATTTCATGAGATTATCCATATGGGTTAGATGGGCAGTGTGGTGTTGGGAACTCTTCTGACTTTGCATACATATTGAGAAGTTTGAAGCGGGAAATAATAATATTTAAAGTAGACAATGACATAATCATGCAGGGACACACAAAAAAAGCATAAGTAAATGTATTAGACCTTCATATTTTGTCATAATTGAAGACAGAGGTACCACTTCATATTAGCCATGGGTAGGAGGATAGGAATAATGAGGCATATTGCAGTAGGTCTCATGGTGGTCACATGTAAGATAGGGATGACATAGTTAGAGATGGAAGGCTCTTGGATACTCCAGACAACAGAGGTGATGGAAATATGTACTATTGTATTTCTAGTTCTGACTGGAACTATGATCATCATCGTTATCACCCTTAGAGGAGGAGTGACAGGGGATAACTTTCTAAATGAGTTTAACAAAGAAAAACCACCTACTATTGATGGACATTTTAATAATTTGGAGTATGTAGAGGCTCGGTTACTTGGGATGAAGAAAGTAGTACAAAGAGAATATGAATGTCAGAATAGCTATCTTCAACCTCAAAGGGAAAGAATACATCTCATGGGAAGTTGTAAAATGGGTCAGAGACATCAGGACAAAACACTTGAGTTGGCATGAATTCAAGAAACGCTTCAGGAAGAAATACTTGTTAGAAAGGTACCACGATAGAAAAGCCAAGGAATTATATGATCTTAAGATGGGATCAATGAAAGATGAGGAGTATACAACCAATTTCCTAGAGCTATTGAGGTATGTACCATATCTTGAGGATGAAAAGGATAAATTTAAGATATTTTTTAGTGGATTTCCATTAGATTTTAGAGATCTGATTGAGTATGATAAGGCTTGGTTACTTGAGAATGTTATTGGGAAATTGAAGCACTGTTATGAGAAATGAAAGTGTAACAATGAATCTCAGCAAGGATGGAAATGGAAAGAGAAGGGTAAGGTAAATGGAAGTAGAAAAGAAAAAGGCCTCAGAATGAAAAAGAGAAAGAGAATGTTGCACCATACAAGAAGTTCAACGTAGTTAGACAGGGACATGGATCACAACAGTAGAATAGAGGTAATGGTAGAGGGTGGTTGGAGTGTTGGCCATGTGGTAAGGAAAATATTAAGAGATATTGTGCACAAAATTAGGGTGTTAACCCTCATATCTATAGTGCACAAGAGGTGCAGACTACTGGGGATGTTACGAAAATAATTTCTCGTATCTATGCAGCATTGGATAGTAGGAAAGTGAATCACCAGAAATTTATCATTGAGATGGAAGGTAAGATTTGTGATAAAGTGGTTTCTATTTTGATTGAACCTGGACCTAATTATATCTATGTTAACCCTAACTTGGTGGATAAGTGTGTTTGAGAAAATAATTGCATTTATAATCTTGGCTAGTGAAGTTAGTTAAAGGTACTGTTAGTGTTAGTATTTGCATCCTACCATAAGTGATCAAAATTCCTCTTTTCATATAATTTTAGGTGTCTCACTCAGGAATTTTTATCCATTCAACTAATTCATGCAAAAACTTAGTCACTGATGGTAGCCCTAGTCCAAAAACATCACTCTTCCTCAAATATTGATTACTTGTTGGCATATTTTCATACCTTGATAACTTTACACCATTCTTAAAGTCAGTGTCATCATGTCATCATATTATTCATGTCATATTGATGTTTAGTCCTTTAAGGTATCATTAGGTCTTTTAGGGTTTTTTCAAGGTCTCATTAGGTCATTAGGGTTTCCAAGGTCCATAAAATTTCATCTCCACTGCATAATACCATGATCTAGATTTATGCAAGAATGCAACAGAATAAAAATATAACCATAAATACAAAGATGCTGTGGAAATAACACTTCATTTCGATAATATCAAAGAACTGAAATTTGCTTACAGACAGAATGGAAATAAAACTAGTTAGGGTGCTGGTAGTTATCTATGAGAAGAGATGTGGTGGCTACAGGCCTCTGAACTTAGTTACAATGAGGCTCGAGGGCCTATTTAGTATTTAGAAACAATGGGAAATCTTAAACAACCAAAACCCTAACCCTAGGAGATGAAGCGCCAAAACTATGGGCCCCGTTTGGGTAAATTGATGTTTCAACTTCCCAGGGGCGTAAATTTGGCATACGATCTCTGTTTGACGCATACCATACCTCGTTAGAAAGATATATCCGAGGACTACAAATTTTTAATGAGAAAAATCAATCCATGGACCCATTTTTCTCTCTATTTTCCCAAAAAATGTCGTTTAGGGCCTCAAAACAGCTCTAGAAGTTCAGGACCCGAAAAACTGCTAAAAATAGTAAGTTGTGCTGAAACTGAAAAACTGAAAGAGACAATGGTGGGGCCCCAAGTGGAATAGGAGGGTGACCACCAATATACACCTAGATCATTCCTGCCCCTTTAGGAAGCAATGGTCCCCATTGCGTTAAATTCCTCCATGAGATGAGGAAATTTCTGTTGAACTTGGTCCCTGGTGAACCACTTTCCTTGGTGCAAGAGTTGTCCAGCTTTGACAACCCAATACAGTTGGATCTTCTATTGGAGAGTGTTCTTGATTTTCATGTCCATGATATGATCTATGGTGGCCTGTTCCATGCAGTTTGGGTTTAACTCTGTTGGTGTGAGTTTTTCTGCAATGTCAGAGGTGTCCATTAGAGGTGGGAAGTAAGGATGAAGGCGGTCCACATTGAATATTGGGTGCAGACCAAGGAATGGTGTAATACTAAGCTCAAAAGCATTGTTCCCTATAGCCTTGATGATGGTGTACGGCCTGTATCAGAGCGGGCGAAGCTTGCGGTGGGGTCCATTGAGGCGCTCCTTCTACAAATGTAGCCATACTTTTTCACCAACCTGGAAGTTGTGTGGCACCCGATGTTGATCATGGCATTGCTTGTACTTAGCATTGGATCTGTCCAATATGTCATGAACCTATTGGAAGATGTGTTTAATATGCTCGATGAAGCTATTTCCTTTGTCAACTTCAGACTAGACATCCACCAAATCGGTACCGCCTAGCACAATGGTATTATTAAGTAAGTCAATGTAACATGGTACGAACTCGTTCACCCAAAGAAGCAGGTCCAATTGAATATGTATAACCCAAAATAACTTACATGTTGTACATAGGGGAGGCTCTCATCCCATGTGCGTGGATGCTTGAATTGTACATGCGTGTAATGTGTACAATCATTCTCATGACGACCTCTTGCCTAGCCATCTAAAATAGAATCGAAAGCGGGACTATGAGCTAAGATATGACGAAACAAGAGGCTAGACCAAAATGTGTCGAGTGAACCCCGTTATCCCAATTGACATGATGGGGACCGTGGATCCCAAAGGCACCCACACTCATTCAAAGAAGAGTTTAGCAGTGGCTTCTGCTGTGATATTCTTCTTGCAAGCCGCCATAATGGCCATCTTCGAGAATCTGTCGACGACCATGAAAACATAGTCATTTCCATGCTTAGTAGAAGGCGGGCCCAACATGCAATCCATGGAGATGGATTCCCAAGGTCGACTAGGGGTAGGTAGCAGAGTATATAGGCCTTGCTTCTTGATGGTCGGTTTGGAAATGGCACAGGCAGTGCAGGATTTTATGTGCTTCTCGACATCCTTTCGAAGGTTCGGCCAATATAAATACTTCTGCAGTACAGCTACTATTTTCTTGACCCTGAAATACCCAGCGTCTCGACTGTAGTGTGCTTCCCATATCATCTTGGTACGCTCACTTCAAGGAACACAAAGGTGTCCCAGGTGACATAAAAGTGCATCTTGGAGGTGAAAATTCAGAACTTGCATACCCCCCAAGAGTGCCTTGTAAGTGTGGCTGAATTCTAGGTCACTCTCATAGAGAAGCAGCCAATCAGAAGTCTCATGCCCACAAGAGTTGAGAACCATGGTGAGCACCATGATCAGTGATCGGCTGAGGCAGTCTGCAAAATTATTAGTGCCACCCTTCTTGTACTTGATGTTCAAATGAAACTGTTGCAGATATGTGGACCACTTCTGATGGCAATCATTTTGCAACTTCCCTTGTGTCTGTATGAACTGTAGGGGCCAGTGGTCTGTGTGGATGATTGTTTCCTTCCCCAAAATGTGATGCTTCCATTTTTAACAAAATTGCACAATGGAATACATTTCTTTGTCATATATGGGATACTTGCAAACTGCGTTAGACAGTGTCTCACTATTATATGCCACTAGATGTCCCTGTTTAGTGACAATTTCCCCAATAGCATAGTCAGAGGCATCTATCTCGATCTCAAATGGAGGTTGCAAGTCTAGTAATGTGAGCATTGGGGTAGAACAGAGGCAATTTTTCAATTCTGTGAACGCCTTCTGTTGAGGTTCCGACCAAAAGAATTTTGCACTTGCTCCTCCCTTGGTGACTTGACTCAAGGGCCAAGTGATATGGGAGAATCCCAACATGAACCTACGGTAGAAATTAGCAAGACCAAGAAAGCTACGAAGCTCTGTTATAGTGGTTGGGGCTGGCCAATCCCGAATGACTTAGATCTTGGTTGGATCCACATGCACCCCCCTTTCATCAATAATGTATCCTAGATATTGAACCTGGGTCATGCCAAAAGTGCACTTCTCCAAATTGGCACACAACTTGTGTTGCCGTAGTGTTTGGAGGACTTGTCAGATGTGGTGAAGGTGCTCTTCCCAAGTCTAGCGAAAGATCAGGTGGGGAAGACTGTATCGTCATCCAAGTACACCACTACAAATGAGTTGGTGAATGGCCGCAAGATGTCGTCCATCATCCTCATGTCATGAGAATTCCGCCAATCAAAAAGTGTCAATTCTGCCTATTCGAAAAGGCCTTCCTTGGCTTTGAAGGAAGTCTTCCACACATCAGAGGGTTAAATTGGTACCTGGTGATACCCAGACTTCAATTCGATCTTGCTAAAATATTTTTCACCTTTGAGTTGGTCTAGAAGGTCATCAATCCTTGGGATGAAGCACCTATTCCAGAGAGTGATCTTGTTCAGCGCCCGATAGTCAATACAGAGTCTCCGCGTCCCATCCTTCTTCTGTACCAACACGATTAGGCTCCCACAAGGCAATGAACTTGGTCGAATGTGACCTTTCTGCAACAGCTCTTGAATCTGCCTCTTGATTTCATCGTTCTCCAGAACATAGCACCGATAGATAGGTCCATTGGGTAGCGGCGCACCTAGGGTCAGATCAATTGGGTGCTTGACCTGACAGTGCAGAGGAACCCCTGTGGGTGAGATGAAGATATCCCCCTACTCCTCCACAACCTTATCCATTTGTTGTTGTCGTCCAGAGGAGCTCTGTCTAGAGGTCGTGGCCACAGTCTTCTTCTTTCCCCGGGGGCAGATCATCAGGAAAATAAATTTCCTGGTTTGGGAAATGAGCTTACTGCATTTTTTTGCAGTAACCAAAGAGATAGCGGGAGGAGGTGGTACCTCTGGTATCCTGTACAAGATATTTCCCAAAGTAAAAATAACAGCACGAGGCCGAGACTCATACACAACATGACACTTCCACAAGTATCGTTGTCCTAATAATACATCAGAAACATCAATAGGAGTAATGTCACATAATACCTCATCAGTGAAGGGCTTGATGCTATAGGGAAGGCGACACTGCTAACTGACGCGGAGATCTCGTCCTTGGTGAAGCCACCCGATGGTGTATGGATGTGGGTGAGCTGTGGTCGACAAGCCCAACTGCTTCACGACATCTACTGAAATTAGGTTCTTTTGGCTCCCATTGTCAACAATGAACCTTACTAGGGAGTGCTTTACCCACATCTGGGAGTGGAAGAGACATTCCTCCTCTGGATCTTATGGTTCCTCCTTCTGGATCTTTGTAGTGGCAACAGTGGCGTTGGGCTCTTCATCAATAGTCTGTTTCCCTTTTTCATTCCCCTTGTCAGGTTCTAATTTAGAGTTGGAGCATGCATCTGACTCAGAAGCCCTCATCTCAGCCACCAACGATTTCTTGGCCCGACACTCACTTGTGTTGTGAGTGGAGCTCTTATGGAACTCACACCACTTTCTTGTGTCCTTATTTGGCTTTGCGGTGTTGTTCTTTGCTTGTGGATTTGACAGGCTGTCTTGAGTCACCATGCCTTGGCTCTGTCCTTTTTTCTGTAGTTTGGGAGCACCCTTCCCTTGCTTTTCATTCGTAGATCCAAAGTCTCGCTTCTTCTTCTTGAATTTCTGCTCAATCTTGGCAGCATACTGGTATGCCGTACCAAGTGAGGAGATGTCAAGGAACTCCATTTCCTCCTGAATGTATCTGTGCAGAAAACTACGATAATTTAGCACCAGATGTTTCTTGGAATCTTTGATACCCAACTTGGTGCGCAGGGTATGGAACAAATTCGTTAGCTCATGCACATCTTGATCCCTTTGTTGTCGCAGCATGGTCCATTGTATTTACTTGTCCTCATAGCTCCCCACGAGATAGTATTGTTCCTTTATGGTGTCTCAAAAATAATTCCAAGTGGGTACAATTGAGAACAGAGAGGGTTCTGTCTCATCCTTTTTCTCACAGTGGGTTTCCCACCAGTCCTTGAAATGGGGGGCAACTTTGAGGAGTGAAAAAATAATCTTCTCCCTGTCATAAAAGTCATGAACTCAGAAATATCCTTCTAATAGATTCAACCGTCTATCTACAACATCTGCATATTTTGACCGTCAAATATGGGAATGTCAAAATTCACTTGTACCTTAAAAGGAGTCGCACCTCCAGAGTGGCTGCTGGATGCAGATGCGCCGCCGGTGGGTAGCCGTTGAAGGATCTAGGAAAATTTATCCATCGTCGCATTCCTTTTTTTTTCGAGGGCCTCCTCGAGAAATATTTTGATATGATCTCCTGCTCCCTCATCTTTATTATTGTCCACCATGGGCATTCATCGGGGTTTGTGAGGTTGATCTTGCAAAGGTTCCACCAGATCAAACCCTAACTCCTTATACCCCGACCTCGTTGGGGACATGCAAAGAAAGATCGAGAAAAAGCAGACCGCTCGGATACCACTAATCTAGATTTATGCAAGAATGCAATAGAATAAAATTATAACCATAAATACAAAGATGTAGTGGAAATAACACTTCATTTCATTAATATGAAAGAACCAAAAAAATTTTATAGACAAAATGGAAATAAAACTAGCTAGGGCACTGGTAGCTATCTCTGAGAAGAGATGTGGTGGCTACAGACCTCTGAACTCAATTAAAATGAGGCTCGAGGGCCTATTTATTATTTATAAATAATGGAAAATCCTAAACAGCCAAAACCCTAACCCTAGGAGATGAAGCACCAAAACTATGGGCCCCGTTTGGGTAAATTAGTGTTTCAACTTTCCAGGGGCATAACTTTTGCACACGATCTTCGTTTCACGCATACCATACCTCGTTAGAAATATCTATCCAAGGAATAAAAATTTTGAACAAGAAACATCAGTCCATGGTCCCATGTTGCTCTCTATTTTCCCAAAAAATGTCGTTTAGGGCCTCAAAACGGCTCCGGAAGTTCAGGACCCGAAAAACTACTAAAAATAGTAAGTTGTGCTGAAACTGAAAAACTGAAAGAGACAATGGTGGGGCCCCAAGTGGAATAGGTGGGTGACCACCAATATCCACCTGGATCATACCAGCAAGTAAAGGGTGATCAAATAACATCTCTTCACCATGTGAATATGATTTATAAATAGAAATGCTTATTTCATCATGTAATTTTGAGTTCAAATGTAATTTTAATATTTTCATTATGTAATTTTATGTCTTTAAAAATGTAATAATTTCACTATCCTAAGCTTCTAACTTAGTATTCCAAATATGCCAAACAACCAAAAAGTCAAATTCAAAGAATTCTCAAAGGTCATCAAAAGATCAAATTTTCAAAGGAAAGAGTCAAGTAAAGGGTAAAGTTTCACAAGGTTAAGTAAATAAAAAAGGAAGAAAGTGGTCCCAAGGCCCAAAATCATGAATTTCATGAAATATAAAGACCACTAAAACATAGCATTCAAACTCATTTGCACATCCAAAGGCTGAGTTTGCACTCCCTCAACCCAAAAAAGTCAAATTGCGGAGTCAAAGAGAAAAATTTTGAGGCGGTGCGCTTAGAGGAGGGTGGCACTATGCGTAGGCAACATGTGATGTGCTTAGAGAAATTTCACATTGCCTTTTTCACTTTAGGCACTACGGTCCTTGGCTTGGAGCTGCGCTTTTGCCCAGCGAGCCCTAGAAGCCATGAAACACCATCAAACTCTTCCAAATTTTCAGCATAAGCTTTTTTCCTCCTTTATAAAGTATGTGATACAAAATAATTTCCTCCTTGCCTTCCTAAATGTAATTTTTATGGTTTTTTTTGTCTTCATGAGGAAAATTAACTAAGTGTCTAGTGGAAAACCCTAGTATCACTTCCTCACTCTCAATTTACTTCCCATAAACCCTACAATACCTTCCTACATCACTATTCAACCCATCCCTATAACCCCTTACACTATCATTCACAAATCCCTAAGTCCCTTTTCCTAAAAACCCTAAGTCCTAGACTTCTACATTCCTAGGTAGCCCCTTCCCTAAACCTGTAATTAAATTCTCATTTCCAACTCCCTTGATATTTTGACCTCCCATCACCTCCCACAATTCCCTAATCCCTTCCCCCATATCCCTAAATTTTCCTAGTGCCACCCTATCCCCTAGACCCATATTCACTCCCCATTCCCATCCACCTTATCTCTAGGGTTTTCATTGGCCAAAACCCATTATGGAGGAAGAAAAAGACTATGTGGAGGAGGAGGGTAGATAGATAGAGGAGAATAGAGAACAAAGAAGGCATCACAAAGCAGGAAGAATCTTAAGACTAGAGCCCACCAATACAAATGAATTGATGGCCTCTCCCATGACTGTCAGTTGTTTTGAATATGTATGGTGCCTTGATTTTTGCAACATGATTTAAAGCATCCAACATCATCCCATGTTGAGTAGAGTTTTCACTTCAAACCTCAGAGACTGATTTTGACCTTGTTGAATTGGATGAGAAGCATGATGATTAGGCCTCAAATTTTATGATCAAGTAGAAGGATGCCAAAATCAGGGAGCTTCAGACCAACTTATAGAGATCTAAATTTTTAATTGCATACTCTGAGAAAGAAAATGAACAACTCAAGACCAAGCATGCCATCATGAAGATTCAACTTCTCAAGGAAAAGAGAGAAGAAAACAAAGCAAAGGCATTTCTTGATGAGGCTTATGAAAGGTATGGTGACATAAATGAAGATGTAGAACAAGTTCCAAGAATAATACCTAGGACTAGAGGGCTAAAAAGAGCTCTAGAACTAGAGAGGAAAAAGGAGGCTGAGTTTGCTAATGAGCTCACTTTGAATGAATAGTTTTCCATCATTTTCAATGAGAAATGAAAGAAATGGCTTGACAAGGCCAACCAGAATATTGAGAACCTCTGAGAGAATGAAAACAAGGAAAATTACGTAATGAGAAATAGGGCCAAGCACTTCTTTAAGAGAAATCAAATTGCAAGGTCAAAGCTCAAAAAGGCCAAATCAAGACTTGAAACCCTAACCATGCAAAATGAAGGGGACAAGCGGGGACACACTTGATATTAATTTTGATGCATATATAATTTCCTAATACACTTCATCAACATCCCACAGCAGAAAATTTGAAGAAATTTTAGGAAATTTTGAATTTTTTAGATTTTTTTGTGTTTTTACCAATTTTGCACAGTGGCAATGGGAAAGCGCAGTGCCTAAGGCATTGCCCTTTTCCTGGGGACCTCCAATGGAGAAATTGAAGGCACCATTGGATTTATAAGAAAATTTACATTTAGGAAAATAAGTTTTCTAATATTTTTTAGGTCAAAGAGGAAGTCAAAAGGTTAAAAAACACTCAAAAAATGACCTTTCTACCATGTTTTGGAGGTTGGCGCTGTGCTTTTGACTAGTCTTTGGAGAATCCGTTTTTGGAGAGTCAAATCAACACCATTTTGAAACCAAATCATAGATCTCAAAACTAGATAGGACAAGCTTTCCAATGAGCTATCCTAAGATCGATTTAGACACTCGTAACCCTCTCAAAAATAGAGTTGAATATGGTGTCATGCTTAGAGCAGTGGTGATGTGCTTTTGACAATTGTTTTTTTAGTTTGCTAATATTTCTCAATTTTCTCAAAATTTTCCAGTTTCACTTTGGAAAATTATGTTTTACCTCTGTAAAATAATTATTTAACTTTAATTTTGGTGTTTTTACACTTACCTAGGGTAAATACATTATATGAAAAACTTTGATGATGATGTAATGAATCAGTTTCCAAAAAGTGAGGCATGAGTCAGTTTGACCTCCCTACACTCTAGGTATCAGTTCAATTTTTGGTGGAAATACTCCTCCACTCAGGGATTCGACCCCTCAAGATGAGAGAAGTTGTTTTGTGGTCTATATCTTGTACTTTTTGGACTCATTTCATTGGTTGGATGTTGTTGCATTGATCAGATACTCTAGTGTAATCAATATTTCACAGGAAATTAATGAAAAGGTTGCAACTATTTCTTTTGCATACCTATGGTATAGAAATTTAGAATTATTTTTATTATGTCTCATTATGCATGAATTTTTTGTTTCATTATCAATTTCATTTCTATGGTATGCTAGTTTTCGAGTTGATAAACATAATATATCTCTCATGCTCTATTTTGGGAAAATCTTCATAGTTTGTTCATTTTATTCAGTTTAGAAAGAATACATTCTTAGCCTTGCTATTTATATCCCCACATTAGTTTGTCTATCTCACCCTGAAACCATAAAGTATTAATTTTTCTACCTATCTTGACCCATTTAATCTCTGCAACCCTAATCATATTTTCCCTTACCTGGCCTTTTTGACCTAATCCTCATCCAGCAACCCAAATAAAAAAAACAAACCCATTTACTGATACCTAGCCTAAAACCCTAATTCATCTAGCCTTATTCGCTATGACTTTGTGGAGAGAGCCCTATCCAGTTTGGTAGGGCTAGTTACCAAGATAAAACATTGGTCTATGGTTACCTCTTTTTGGACCCTTTCTCATCCTTAAAGATTGTGTGGAGTGATAACATATTGGTGTCTTTGCCAAGGAGGTGAAAAGACAAATATTCCCTGGGAAAGAATGACAGACATCAGATCTGATTGTTGATGGTGAATAGTGATCAGGCACAAGAAGGCTGAGAATCATTCACCTGGTGACTCCAGTGTCGAAAAATCCCAAGGTTTATAATTTTTATGGTGACTCCACTTTTCAATAACCAGTAGTATAAAAAACTTCTTGGTGACTTCATTGTTGTAAAAATGGATTCAATTACTCGAAGGTATGTTGAGCCGAGATCACATACTAGGTTTTCCAAATAGCATGCCTCAGGTTGAATGGATGATATATCTTCCGAAGTTAAAAATGCAAAATTTAATGATGTTTCTCTTCATCTGGTGAGATTTCACATACATGTGCATAGATTAAATATTGATTTTCTAGAAGACTGCCTGATGAAGATATTCATGGCAAATATGGAAGGTGAAGCCCGATCTTGGTATGAAATTTTGCTACCTGTTTGTATTTACTGTTTAAAGGATTTTCATACCATGTTCTTTGAAAGGTATAAAGAATCTTGTCCATCCTTAATATTAGTTCAAAACTGTTGTAAACATGTTAATAGTTTTATTGAAAATATTGAGAACATTTATGGAGATGATGAATTCATGGGCGATGAGATCATGGAAGCCTTATATGAAAAACCATTTCAGAAACATAAAGAAAACTTAGAGTATACTTATCAACACGCTCAGGAAAATTTGTAGCAGGCTGAAGATCTTTGTACAGTTCAAATTGATGGTAGAAAATGTCTTATTTTGGATCTACTTGCAACAAAAGATGATATGTAGGAAAATCAAGTTCCAATTTCAGATTTCAATAAAGTCAAACTGGCTATTCCAGATCTAGATTCAAATTGTGATGATGAAGAGTATGTTGTTCCAAATCTCATGAAGGAGAGCTCTATTGTTAAGATCACCTTGAATGAAGAAAATAAATTTATTGACCCAAGTGTTCTCATCCCATCATAAAAAAGTCTTCTGAAGGAGGTAATCTAGTCCCTTTATGAAAAACAAGATGAGATCTTTGTTAGATTATGTGAAAAATATTCTTTGGATGACTCTGCGGTAAATGATAGAAATCTCAATTTTTATTTTCAAGAACAATTTGAATTTTTCCCTCTTTTGACTGATGAGTGTGATAAGAAACATGAAAATTTGGTTGCCATGTCATATGAATATGATCAACAATGTATTCAAATTGCAAAGGACCAGGGCATTGAGGACTATCATTCAAATTTTTCTTCTCATGTTTCATGTTTTGAATTTTTATTTCAAGAAGAAATTCTCTCACCTACTAGTTCAAAAAATTTTGAAGACTAGGAACACATTCTTATTAAGGTACATTATGAAGAGAGATCAAATTCAAGAGAAAAATCTAGCTTGATTCTTCTAGATTAGCGAGACGTAAATTTTCATGTTCTTCAGGATCCAGTGGAAATTTTATTGTTGTCAGTAGTGAAAGTAATTATTGCAGCATTCAATGATGATGGAGATCATTGTCAGCTATGTCTTTGGCTGCCAAATTGTAAATATTTACTGTTGTCCAGAGAACCTGATTGGTAGAATCAATCAAGGAGGCATTTTCTTGATTGGTTACAATGGAATTTTGATATCGCCTGATTTTACATATGCCTTCAACAGATAGGTGTTTTTCATCAGGATTTAAATCCCTCAAGTCTCGGTGATATGTTTCCATCAATAAGTTTAGTAACTTTTTTATTTCAGTCAGTCAAGTAAGTCATTATTGAGTCAATTTTTAGTCATTTTAGTTTGTTTTGAGTTAGTCTATTTCTTCTGAGTTATCGGTTTTAATTCATATTTATTAGTCTGAGTTTTTGAATGTATTGGCCCAAATGGATTAGGATTTCTGGTCTATGGTGTTGTTAACACCTCTTTCATAGCTATCATCCCTTATAAGGCCAATGTTAGTGTCAGTATTTGCATCTTTCCATTAGTGATCAAAATTTCTCTTTTCATATCATTTTAGGGGTCTCACTGAGAAATTTTTATTCATTCCACTAGTCCATGCAAAAAATTAGTCACTGATGGTATCCCTAGTACAAAAACATCACTCTTCCTCAAATATCGATTACTTGCTAGCATAGTTTCATACCTTGCTGACTGTACAACATTCATAAATTCAGTGTCATCATGTCATCATATCAGTCATGTCATCTTGATGTTTAGTCCTTCAAGGTCTCATTAGGTATTTTAGGGTTTTTTCAAGGTCTCATTATGTCATTAGGGTTTCCAGGGTCCATAAAATTTCATCTCCACTGCATAAGACCAGCAAGTAAAGGGTGATCAAATAACATCTCTACACCATGCGAAGATGATTTGTTAAGAGAAATGATTATTTCATCATGTAACTTTGAGTTCAAATGTAATTTTTATTATTTTCATTATGTAATTTTATGACTTTCAAAATGTAATAATTTCACTATCCCAAGCTGCTAACTCAGTGTTCCAAAGACGCCAAACCACCAAAAAGTCAAATTCAAAGAATTCTCAAAGGTCATCAAAAGGTCAAATTGTCAAAGGAAAGAGTCAAGTAAAGGGAAAAGTTTCAAAATGTTAAGTAAATAAAAAAGGAATAAAGTGGGTCTCAAGGCCCAAAATCATCAATTTCATGAAGTATAAAGACCGCTAAATCATCCCATTCAAACTCATTTTCACATCCAAAGGTTGAGTTTGCACTCCCTCAGCTCAAAAAAGTCGAGTTGCAGAGTCAAAGGAAAAAAATTTGAAGCATTTTTCTTTGAAGAGGGTGGCGCTGCGTGTAGGAAATAGGCATCGTGCTTAGATCAATTTGGCACTGCCTTTTTCACTTCAAGAACTGCGCTCGTGGGCTTGGCACTGTGCTTTTTCCCAGCAAGCCCTATAAGCCACAAAACACCCTCAAACTCTTCCAAATTTTCAGAATAAGCTTGTTTCCTCCTTTATCAAGTAATTGATACAAAATCATTGCCTCCTTTCTTTCCTAAATTTCATTTCTATGGTGTTTTTTTCTTCATGGGGAAAATTAACTAAGTTTGTAGTGGAAAACCCTAGTATCACTCCCTCACTCTAAATTTACTGCCCATAAACCCTACAATACCTTCCTACATCACTATTCAACCCATCCCTACCCCTTACACTATCATTCCTAAATCCCTAAGTCCCTTTTCCTAAAAACCCTAAGTCCTAGGCTTCTACATTCCTAGGCAACCCCTTCCCTACACCTATAATTAAATTCTCATTTCCAAATCCCTTGATATTTTGACCTCCCATCACCTCCCACAGTTCCCTAATCCCTTCCCCCATCTCCCTAAATTTTCCTAGTGCCACCCTATCCCTTATACCCATACTCACTACCCATTCACATCCACCTTATCCCTGGGGTTTTCATTGGCCAAAAAACACTATGGAGGAAGACAGAGACTATGTGGAGGAGGAGGGTAGACAGAGAGAGGAGAATAGAGAACAGAGAAGGCATCACAAAGGAGGAAGAATCCTAAGGCTGGAGCCCACCAAAACAAATGAATTTAGGGGCTCTCCCATGACTATCATTTTTTTTGAATATGTAGGGTGCCTTGAGTTTTGCAACATGATTCAAAGGGTCCAACATCATCCCATGTTGAGTAGAGTTTTCACTTCAAAACTCAGAGACTGATTTTGAGCTTGTTGACTTGGATCAGTAGCATGATGATGAGGCATCAAATTTGATGATAAATCATAAGGATGCCCAAATCAGGGAGCTTCAGACAAACTTAGAGAGATCTAAGTTTGTCATTGCATACTATGAGCAAGAAAATGAAAAACTCAAGACCAAGCAAGCCATCATGGGGATTCATCTTTTCAAGGCAAAGAGAGAAGAAATCAAAGAAAAGGCCTTTCTTGATGAGGCTTATGAAAGGTATGGTGACAAAAATCAAGAATCATAACAAGTGCCAAGAAGAAGACTTAGGAATAAAAGGCTGAAAGAGCTCTAGAACCAGAGACGAAAAAGGAGGTTGAGCTTGCTAATGAGGTCACTTTAGATGAACAGTTTTCCATCATTTTCAATGAAAATGGGGAGAAATATCTTGACAGGGAAAACCAAAATCTTGAGAACCTCCTCGATAAGTAAAATAAGGACAATTACATATTTATAAAGAGTTTCAAACACTTCTTGAAGAGAAATCAAATTACAAGGTCAAAGCTCAAAAAGGCGAAATCAAGACTTGAAACCCTAACCATAAAAATAAAGGAGACACGATTCATATTATTACTAAGGAATATCTCATTTCCTAGTACACTTCATCAGCATCCCATAGCATAAAATTGGAAGAAATTTGGGCAAATTTTGAAAATTTTGGAAATTTTTGTGTTTTTGCCAATTTTGCATAGTGGCATTAGCAAAACCGCAACGCCTAGGGCATTGTACTTTTCCTAGGGACCTCCAATGGAAAAAATGAAGGTACCATTAGATTCAAATGGAAATTTACAGTCATTAAAACAACATTTCTAAGAAATATTGAGTCAAAGAGGCATTCAAAAGGTCAAAAAATGCTCAAAAATGACCTTTCTGCCCTGTTTTGGAGGTTGGCACTATGATTTTGACTAGTCTTGGGAGAATCCGTTTTTTTAGGGAAAAATAAACAAAATTTTGAAAACAAAACATAGATATGGAAACTAGACGGGAAATTCTTTCCAATGAGCTATCTTGAGCTCAATTTGGACACCAGGAACCCCCTCAAAATGGAAATGTAGATGGAGTTGCGCTTAGAGAAGTGGTGCTGCACTTTTGACAAAAAATTTCAATTTGCTGATATTTCTCAATTTTCACAAATTTTTCTAGTTTCACTTTGGAAAATGATTTCTTACCTCTGTAAATTAATAATTTAAATGTAATTGTTTTTTTTTTACACTTACCTAGGGTAAATACATTAGATGAAAAGTTTTGATGATGATGTAATGAATCAATTTCCAAAAAGTGAAGGATGAGTCAATTTGACCTCCATACACTTTAGGTATCAATTTATTTTTCGGTGGAACTGCTTCTCCACTCAAGGATTCGATCCCTGAGGATGAGATAATTTTTTTTGTGGTATATATCTTCTACTTTTTGTACTCATTTTAGAGGTTGGATGTTGCATTGATCAGAGACTCTAGTGTAATCGGTATTTGGCAGTAAATTAATGAAAAGGTTGTAGCTATTTCTTTGGGATACCTGTGTTATGGAAATTTAGCATTTTTTTTCTTATGTCTCATTATGTATGAATTTTTTTATTTATTATCCATTTAATTTCTATGATATATTGGTTTTCAAGTTGATACACAGAATACATCTCTCATGCTCTGTTTTGGGAAAATATTCAATCTATTCATTTTCTTCAGTTTAGAAAGAATACATGCTTAACCTTTCTCTTTATAGGTCCTCATCAGTCTAATCCATCTCACCCTGAAACCATAAAGTGTTAGGTTTTCTACCTACCTTGCCCCATTGAATCTATGCAACACTAATCCTATTTGCCCCGACCTAGCCTCTTTGACCTAATCCTCATCCAGCAACCCAAATAAAACAAACAAACCCTTGTATTGATACTTAGCCTAGAACCCTAATTCATCTAGCCCTCTTGGCTGTGACTTTGTGGAGAGAGCCCTCTATGATTTGGTAGGGCTATCTACCAAGCTAAAATATTAGCCCTTTTTTACATCTTTTTGGACTATTTCTTAGCCTTAGAGATCCGATGGAGTGATAACAAGTACAAATAATATAGTTCATCATTGGGTTCTACTTTTGAACTGATTGGTATGCCTACATTATCACATTTGAATGTATTTCCATTGGGATCATATAGTATGTTTTTGGGTATGGAATAGTTGTATCCTCATAGGAACAAAGTGGATTGTTATGAAAAATCCATTGAATGTTTGGATGACAATGGGGAAAAGAGAGTCTTACAGGGTAAGAAGAATGCAACATTAGTTAGGATGGTGACAGTGATGCAGGAAACACATAATCACATAAAAGGGTGTGTTATTTGCAGTGCATATTTCTATCGATAAAGGTAAGGAGGATGAGGATGCAAAGATGTTGAGTAAGGGCCTGGTTTTATAGTAGCTTCAGGATGTGTTTCCAACAGATATTTCAGATTTTATGCCTCATAGGGAAGTATAATTTTCTATTGACTTGGTACCAGGAGCAGCATCAGAATCAAAGGAATGTTATAGAATGAGCACTCTATAGTTAGTATATTTGAAGTTATAATTGAATGAAATGCTTGAAAAATGATACATTATTCCAATTTTATCATCGTGGATTGCACTGGTACTGTTCATGAGGAAGAAGGATGGTACTCTCAAGCTATTCATCGATTACAAAAAGTTGAAAAAATTTATCATCAAGAACAAATCCGTTGTGGAGGATTGATGACTTTTTTTATCAGTTACAGGGAGCATCAATGTTATCGAAGATTGATTTGAGATTAGGGTACCATCACATACACATTAAAGAAGAAGACATTTACAAGACAACTTCTTAGACTAGGTACATGAATTATGAGTTTGTTTTAGTTCCATTTGGTTTGACTAATGCTCCAAATACTTTTATGTGCTTGATGAATAGTGTGTTGCGTCCTTATCTGGAAAATTTTGTTATTGTATTCATTGATGACATCTTGATATATCGTAAGAATTAGGAAGAACATGTCGATCATTTAGCAACAATATTGAGATTACTAAGAGAGGTTGAGTTGTATGCCAATATTATCAAATGCAGTTTCCTTTAGACATAGGTGCATTACTTGGGGAATGTGTTCTCTAAGGAAGTTATAGAAGTGGTTCTGTAGAAGAGAAGGGATATCATGGAGTGGGCACCTCCTAGAAATGTGGAAGAGGTAAGGTCATTCATGGGACTAGCAGGTTATTATAGAAGGCTTCATCAGTAACTTATCTCAAATTGCATATCCTATTACATCACTGCAGAGTCAAGGTAAGAAATTTAAAGGGACATATGAATGTAAAATACGTTTTTAATAGTTGAAAAAATTGCTTTAAAATTCTCCAGTGTTAAAGATTTTAGTTCTGGACAAGGAATTTGTGGTATGTATAGATTCTTGCAAGAGAGGACTTGGTGGATTCCTTATGCAAGAAGGACAAGTGATATGATATGTGTCACAAAAAGTGAATGAGCAAAAGTAGAATTATCCAACACATTATCTTGAGCTGGAAGTGATCATACATGCGTTGAATATGTGGATGCACTATCTTCTTTGCAGGAGGATTTTATTGATGAGTGATCATAGCGGGTTGAGATACTCTTTTTACCAGCCAAATATAAATCCAAGGAAAGCTAGATGGTTGGCCACAATTATCATGTTCGACTTTGAGATCAGGTATATCAAGGGTAAAGAGCTCTTAGAAGGCAGTCATTCCCTAGTCTCCCATCAATGGGAAAACCACCCTATATGAAGGTACAATATATCATTAAACATGAAACAATTGGAAACTTATATTATGCTTTAAAAAATTTCAATTCAAACTTCCCTATTATTTATCTAGATCAAAATACTATTCTTATGCAAGGGTTAGCCAACCCTTTCCCATGTTACTGGTCAATTTAAATACTATGTTTGAGGAAGGATTGGAAAACCCTTATCTAAGATAAAACTTTATAATAATGCTATGCTTAAGAAAGGGTTATATGGTGGTTCATTTTCATCCCAAATATAGGAGAATACTATTCTTGGTGAAGGATATGAGTATGCTACCTCACACTATCTATCAAGGTAGATAATCATCTTAAGGAAAGGATAATATAACCTTCAACAAGATCCTACTAGACATAAATACTATACTTCAAAAAGGATTTGAAAATATTTCCTTATTATATACAATGAAAATACTATGGTTAAAAAAGTTTTTACCAACTCTTGAACATTATCCTATAAATGAAATAACTAATATGGAGGAAAGGTCATTGACTATAATCATTTTAAAACTAAATGTTATTGTTCTGTTTGAGGAAGAGGTAGAAGAAACTTCCCCATGGACCCTGTTGACGCCATGATCAACAACCTCCAAAAAATTTCTTACAATTGAATTTTGGAGCCTGCTGAGGATCTCACAATCTTTCCTTCCATTTTCGAGTTATGTTTTGCAATAATTTTACTTTTCAAAGTTACTTGGTCGCATATGCATAGTTCTAGTTGAACTTATGATCACACTTTTCTTATGCAATATTAAAAAATAATAGCATCATCCATCAGGACAGTGCATGTGCAATGTTCAACGCATGTTGAAAGTCAGTGCACACTTCTGTTGATAGTCTCCCTCACTCTAGTTGCATTTGTATTACTATTTCGGTGAGTTTTCCCAAATGTCTCTTTTGTGCATCGTTGCTTTCCAAAAAATAATTTTCACATTTTTGGTTGTCTCTTTTTCTGTCCTTCAATTCAATAAGTGTCATTTTCATGTTATCTTTGGTTTGGAATATGTCACTTTTAAAGTTTTCACATTTTACAAGTGTTGTCTTCATTTTTTCCTCCTAAAGGAGGTTTCTCTTTTGTTATTTTCACTCTTGTGTGTGTCGCACCCTTTCACGTCACCAAAGATAGTTTTGGCACACTCTTCTACATTATATGGTATTATATATCATTGAAATATGTTATACACACATTCCTACAACTTAGCACACCTCTAGGTCACAGTCGTCATTTCTTCCATAACTTGTGTTCTAAGTGTCCTAATGTGTTGTTTCAATTAACGCACTAGGGAATAGGTGTCACTTTTCTTTCGTTTCAAGGTGTGATTATTATTGACCAGTCCTATGTATTTTTCTAGATTTTATTGGTGTTTTAATGTGTGTGATTCATGTTTGAGTCATGTTCATATGTATTTCTCTCTTTTACTCTATCAGTCTCACACTTAGCCATTTTCGGAGCTCTTCGTGTTTTCCTCCTACTTAGTTAAAGTTTTAACGGAATTATCTCTCTATTAGGTGATGAGAAAAACTTATTCATGAACCTCATTGGCATATATTTCCAACCATACTTGTGCATTATCTTTTCTGAGGTCTCCTCCCTCTCACGGTGCACTAGTACTTTCTCAGATAATTCACCTATCCTTTTTATGCCTCGCTCAGTGAAAATATAATTCCATATGAACAAGTAGCCATTGTTGGATAAAATAGCACCTTCCAAATCCTGAACAAACATCAGGACAATGAAGCCTTGTCTCCTCCTGAGTGCATGGCACAATCCGGAAGTTCGAACCATTTGAGCGCATGGCACACTCTTGATGCATCAAGCCTTCATCCTTCCATATTCCCTTAAATCACATGGCACAGTCATGAAGCATGATTGAGATCATTTGACTTGATGAATTGCACCCTCCTTGAGTGCATGAGCATACCCTAGATCAATGAATGTGTTCTCCTTCATGGTTCGACTAGTCACCATGTGCCCTCCTAGTTCCTCTTGAGCGCACAAGCACACTGCGAAGGCTGGAATCTTGATCCCATATGTGTGCACCCTTTCTCCCTCCTTATCTTCCATTGAGCACATGAGTTCATCCTGAACCAATAAATTATTCCCCTTCATGCTTTGGACTTGCACCCTACTCCCTTGAGTTCTATCTCTCTTGATTGAGCACACAGCCGCACCCTGAAGTCCTCTTATGAGATTTTGCCTTTCACTACCTTCAACATATTAAAAATGAACATTGGAGCCTTTTTAAGCCAATGATGATTTTTATAGTACCCTCCTAATAAAGCCTCCTTCTTTTAAACCTCTCATAGTCATATCATGATCCGATCATTCCATGAGCTAGGTAATGATAGAATAAATGTTTTTAAGGATTATTTTTCTTTTTCATGAATGATTTTCATTGGAAGGAGTACCTTCCTAGCATGAAAAGGTAATTATCAAATCATATACCAAGGAAAAAGAAAAAATAAGCACCTACAGAGAAGAAGAATAAAAGGGAGCTATCATGGAGACTTGAAGTTGGCCGTGGATTGAGACAGAAAGAAGACATTGCATGATGACTCAAAGGATTATGATATTGGTCAAATACCCTTTGGATGGTGACGGAAAATAAAAATTTGGATCCTTTATGAAGATGAAGCATAGATAAGATCTACCATCATGAATGCAAGATGAAGAAATAAGGAAGACATCTTGGCATTACCACCTCATCATGAATTCCATGTCGTTATTGTCAAGTTATAACTTGTACAAGTATCATCATAATAGTCAATGTGTTTTCGTGTGTCATACCACATCATCATTTGGGATGTAATTATGTATTCTCAAGAAAAGGACGAAATGTAATGTGTGGAAGTCCAAGAGTCGTATGTGGAATATGGAAGGTCACTTAGTCATATATGGACGAAAATTATTTAAGAGAAGTCCAAAAGTCACAAAGTGAAAAGATCATAATAGAAGTCCAAAAGGAATGAGGGTAACCAAAGGGTCACGAGGATATGAAAGGTCGTTCCTCTTGTTATGAAATGAACCTCATAACTCAAGTATGGGGCTTTTGGAGTCTTAAGCTTTGGAGAGATAGTATTGGATTCTCTACTTCGCATAGGAGAGAAAACTATTCTTTGGAGAAGTAAAAATTGACTTAATGTTCCACTACTGGAACTACTTCCCTGCCATTATAATTATGTACTTGGATATTTCACCTATTTTAAATTCAATGGGCCAACACATTTTCATGCATGTATTGCAAATGTTTTAAGACCATTCTTGGCGTGTGTACAATATATGTTGTGTTCATATGTACTGGAGAAATTGAACTATTTTGGTGGCATTGGTAGTTATCTTTTTGAATGTGTGTTGTATTCACTTTACCATAATTATGTGAACTATTTTTCTTGTGAACCCTTTTATGCTCATGCGTGTATCTCTTAGGTTAGTACTATTCCTTCCTTCTAGAGACTCACTTTTGTCTCTCGCTCACCTGAGGTCTCCTTTCACACATCACAATCATGGTTTCATAATTTCAAATTACTTTATTATTCAAGGTTTATGTATATAATATCTTATGTTATCCATTGAAACTAATATGTGTTGGGTGTGTTTTATATTCTTTCCATCACTCTACACGGGGTCTCGGGTAGTGACTCAGGAAATTTTATTTTTTTTATGCATGGGTTTTGCGCAGGATTTTTTTTGTCCATGGTATTTTGTAGATTTGGTCAAGGGAACTACAGTTGTGTTCTAATCCATGGTTAATGTATTTAGCTTTATGAATTATTTGGCATGTATATATGTATTTGTTAGTGTGAAATCTTAATGCAAGTGTATGAAAAGAGATCACTTTAGCTGCACATGAAAAACAACCCTAACAACAAACATGGTTGTCAAACTTATTATATATGAAATAGATTAATGAAACAAATGCAAAATAAACTAATTTCTATGAAAATAAAGAAGCTAAACAACAAAATTAAATAAGAGTTTCTCTAAAATATCCAAGAAACAAGACAAGAATTATAAACATGGAAAATATTAGGGGCTAATATTCGCAGGTGGGCTAATTTTCCAAGATTTTTCAAAAAACAATATTCGCCAATTTCCATTTTTTATAAAAAAATATTCGCCCAAATTTTACAATATAAAATTATTTTATCTTAAAAATCGCCAAAATTATATAGATATTATATTTAAAATCATTATAAATTTGAATAATTTTACAAATACATCAATAAAAAATTTATAGTTTGCATATTAGGGACTAATGAGATTCACCAATATTTTTAAACTTCAAGACAATTTTCCATCCTTAAAATTTTCCCTGATTATAAAGAATTTGTTGTATTATGTAACACTTGTGTTTTACGGAAATACAAACCTGTGGATAAGTATGCTTTCCCTAAGTGGGTGGTTCACATAGAACAATAGAAAGAAAGATATTTGACCGTTTCCTTAAAGTGAATAGATAAAGGGAGAGAAACCTACTTGTAATCTGTTCAATTTCCCTTGCCTCCCTTCGTCGCTTTCGTCACTCTCAATCCAACTTAACTTGCTTGATTGATACCTACCATGGAAAATAGAAGACAAAAAAAGACATAAAGGCAACATTATCTATTCAATTTAAACAAATTTAATCGATTAAACTCATTAATACACATATAACATCATTGACACGTGCATTAGGAAAGGAAAAAATGTCTATATTATGAAGTAGAAGGAAGAGTGAAGCCAATTGATTGATTCTTTGTCACTCATGTAGCTTGAGTCCCATCCTCATCACATCCAACATCAACAATCTAGAAGCATCACAGTACATACAACACCTTCAAGAGTTGATATCTCACCAGCATAACCCTACTGAACACAAATTATTTCTCCCCTTGTGCACTATCTTCAGTGCTCTATTTATAAGTAATGAAGGTAGTTTGAAATAAATGAATCATTGAATGGCTTTCCTAAAAATGGATGAATAGGTTTCCTTTTTCATGGGAATAGCAGGATAAGAGATTTACTGAATTCATGGGTTCCAAATTCGAGGCTATCAGATGAGGTGAGAGCTGGAAAAACTACTAGAAGCCACAAGAAGTTGAGGAGATTCCCAGAATCCAATGACCAATTCGCTCCCAGTCGACCAATGCACTGCAAAGTGGGCATAGATCCTCTACAAAGTAGCCTTACATGGGAGTATATGCTCTGCAAATAATTTACAATTTTCAAGGGTTGTGTTGATGGTTTGATAGGGCACTTCAACTAGCATCTAAGCAGTGAAAATTTCATGAAGGAATACCACCAATGTTATGACTTGTTTAGGGCATCTAGAAACTAATTTAGAGTATGATATACCCTAATGAATACTGATATGTGTTTTGGGATGATGCCCAAATTGACCTATAACAACTTGGGAAGGGAACATAAGGAGTCCCCATCAATGGGATGGGTTCTTGGTTGTCCTCAAATGCTTCAGCTTTAGAGTTTCTCTCTCAATTGTGTAGAATACCCAATACGTGTAGAGCTCAAAGGGAGCTCTATAAGAAAAAAGAACATAAAAGTGAATCAAAGATAGAAAATGATAATAGGATCAGATTACAACCAAGATAAAAGGATCAAAGGTAAGAAATGAATGGAAAACCCTTCTATTTATAAAAAAATATTGATTTATCCTTAATAATGGTGCAAAATAAAATATTATTAACCAAAATCTAGATCTAACTGCTTGGAATAGTTTGTTGTATTTTGTTGGAACTGGTTAAATCCCTTTATTTAGAAATAATAAACAAATAAAGTATTTATTTATCATTTCTAGGATGGGATAAAGGAATAATTAAACAAATGATTTTTTATTTTATTATTCCTAAATGATTTAGTCAAATTTAACAAGGAATATTAATTAAATAATGATTTAATTAATTATTCCCAGAGAATAATAAGATAAATAATTTTTTATCTAATAATTTCTCATTAATTGGGTTAAATATGACCAAGAATATAATTAAAGAGGTGTTTAATTAATTATACCTATAGGAAAATGAAATAAATAAGGATTTATTTAATTATTTCTCATGGGGTTTTCTATTTTGGACCAGAAATAACTTAATAAACTATGGTTTATTAAAATTTTTCTTAGTAAAATCAATTTTACTATGGAAAAAATTGGTCTTACATGGTGTATTTCGATCCATATAATTATACATGGTTAGATGACCAAAAATTTGTGTAACATATTTCCCCCCAACGTGTGAGCATTAGGAGCTAATCGTATGACCGAAGTATGCTGTAAGAACACAATAACTAGACACCGAAGGGGACTCATAGAGAGAGAGAGATACATAGGCGAAGGAAATCAAGAGAGGACAACAACCCCGACGGGACAAGACCAACAATAGTAAGCCTCCTTTAATGGTTGAGTACCTATATACAATGAGGTAAGGGAGGTATACCTATGCCCGTCAAGATAAAAAAGTACAAAGAATAATGGTTCACCCAGTAAAATGAAATTGAGATATAAAGTACATGATATGTTGACATAAACATGGGCCAGACAAAAATATAATGGATCCCACAAACATACCACCCCTTGGATAACATCCAGGGTTGAATACAATAATATCTTAGTACATGAGATATAATAACAACTAGAGAAGCCATAATAAACAGGAACAGGCTCTGAAAATGTAAATCGATCATCTAAGTGATACATGCATGTTATAGGCACTACAAGTGGCTAGGGCCGAACCCATAAAATCTTTGGAGCTACATCTGAGGCTGTAGAAGAGAATGAGGTCATGTGGGCATGTGGGGGGCTAGCTAAAGTGTCGCTCCCTCATGAGGTCTGAAACATCTCACACAACTCGAGAATCACTGGATCAATCTGTTGGATCACCGAACTATTTAGTATATGAATATTGATCATACTGAAGTGGAGCGGATGAGAAAAAATCAAGTCAAAGGGCAGTAAGGAGTCCCTTTTCCTAATCTGAGGCACCGAACAATGATGGAAGCTAAAACCAAGATACACCACACTCTAAACCTATCTTCTAGAACGAATGTGTTGATGTCGAAAGGAGGAGGTCTGCCATAGGTGAGGCAATAGGGTCCTCAACAAAGTCATGAGGGAATATATTAGAGAGAATGATGGACTGACACCAGGGATGATGATGGAATGGGGGGGTACTGAGTAGCAAATAGACGACTTCCCTTATCAGAGCATAAAAATCATGGATGACTTGGTAGCAACTGACTCGACTCCTAAGGGGATAAGGGATAATGGTATTGGAAGGAAAAAATGGGCTACACGAGAGAGGGACAAGGCATAAATGAATGGGATACTATAGAAGGAGGAAAAAGGGACTCGGGACAGACTCCATGAATGCGATGATGACTCAACTCAGATGCTCTGAACAAGGGAAAATCGAAGATGTTGCCTCATAGAATAGGGCTGGTGGGGACCATAAAAGCATGAGAAAAATATGGTTACTAATGACAAAAATCAACATGAGAGTCAAAAATTACGGAAGCCAAGTGGTGCCCCAAGTACAAGTGGCGCAAGTGTAGAAATTCGATTTTAACAGGAAAAGAAGTGACCATTCTTCGAAAAAAACATTCCAGATGAAGTATCAAATCACCAAAAATGAATGAATACCCATTTTAGAGCTCGGTGAGGGCTCTCCAATGGTACTAACAGTTCATTAAAATGAGCTACAGTTTGGTTGTAATTGGTGAAATAAAAATAAGGTTTTTCTTTTAATACGGGAAGGCCCTAAATCTTATGACGATGGTAGTGGACAAACTGAAAATTGTAAAGAGGATCTACGACTTTCTAGAAGGGGGACTTAATTTTCTAAAAGTTTTCCTTAATTTTTCTTGGAAGAATGGCTCCTAGTGAAGAATCAAGGTAAGAAAGGAATACCGGAATGAAATACTAGAGAAGGTGTAGGATCATCCCCACCCACCAAGTCAAACATGGGGACTAATTAGTAAGTAAGGTATCATATAAAGTATAATATTGGAAGATATGTTATAAAGAATCTACGATATATGGCTCATCGGAGAGGTTGGTAGAACAAACTATCCAAGGAATGGGAGGATAATCGACCATACCTAGATCAACGGTGTCTAGGCTAAGACTTATGAAAAATCAAGTGAGAATATGGCCAGGCATGCCATCATGCCCCAAGCATGGGATACTCCCCCCAAGAATATGTGGTGGAGGGAAGTAATCTAGAATGCTAAGGTGGGAATGATGCCCCTATCAATGTCTAAGGGACTAGGTTGTCGATGTAAGATGAAGGAATTATTAAGTGGATCATCCCTGGAGTGATCTCAAGTGATATGAGACTCTAGAGGCTCTTCTAAATGGGTAATAATAATGCTACTAGAGTCAACACTACTAGATACACTAGGAGGGTTGTGGAGAATTTCTTCACGTGGACTCTCCAATATGGGTGCCACCTTACCCAGACATTGAGTGTCAATGTCATGGCCAAAAGGTGCATGTGGTTTGAATGAAACAGTTTGAAGTAAGGGGTTATTGAAAAAATCGACCTCACTAGAGATGAATTATTTGGACTCCACAACATACTAATCATGGGTTTGTTCTGGAAGGAAATACACACGATGGTACATATCACCCCAAGGAAAGTGAGAGGTGGTCATTGATTCCATAATGTCTTCATCAAAATGAAAGATGTGGGGACTGGTAGAAGAAAGACCACATGAACGGCGGGCTACCTGACACATCATCATGAGAGATATGGTTCACATACACATCACTACAAAGGTTAGATGAAGAGGTAGTAGATGAAACATCTACCGCTATTGAGCCCAAGGTGATTGCTAAAGGAAGTTTAGTCGAAATAGAAGGGAATTCCTTGGAAGGATTTTCTACCAAGGATCTCATGGATGAAGACATATAAAGGATGGTGGCTGAATATTCTGTCATTTCAACATCGGGTGGAGGTATGAAAATTTCTACGGGTTCTACCGCAACAGAAATCATAAGTAGAGTGGTACAGGATCCACTACGAGTGTCCTCTATTTTGCAAAGAGCCTCAAGGGTGTCGCAAAAGTTTTCAACATGGGGGAAAAGGTGAGAAAAGTGGCCATAAAGATCACATAAAGCATAAGGGTAGTTTGTGCGCAATTTTTTGAGTTTCTTATCTGAATCTGGTAAGGTAACATGAACCTTTGGGATATCGGATTCAGGAAATGATCTGTCGACCACAATTTTAAGATAAGGAATTTCAAGACAAGTATGGGTGGCATGCCCAACAACATCACACAAAGCGCATGGAGGTGACTTCTTTAGAGGCTTAGGAGGAGAAGGAGTTATTTGGGAAGCCTTATCCTTAGGTTCCTTCTTTTGGGCTTTGCCCCCCTGACCTGATCCTTTCACAATAGGAGTAGATTGTTGTTGAGGTGGCTGAGGCACTGAAGTAAAGGTAGGGATCGTGGCGACCACTTGGACCAGGGTCAAAGGGGTATAAGGTTTGAGTTGACCAGGAAAGGTTTCGGCTGGGGGATAAATGTGCAAGACTAGGATCCCTAGGGTAAAATTAGGAAGGATCAACATTGCCATAATAGGTACCAAAAAGACTCTGAAGGGGACAGAGAGAAATGATATCTGACTGGAGGGGTAATGGATGGGCAGAATGGATCCCAACTGATTAAGGCTAGGGGGAACCATTCCTGGTTGAAAAGGAGTGGAAGAGACACTAGAATTAGAAGAAGGTCCTTGAAAGGAAGGCCCTATAGGCTCCATCAAGTAACCACCAACAGGTTGTGGAGGCTTAGGCTTTTGGGTGATTCAACTCGACCACTTATGGTTAGTCTGAGATGATTGCATCATGAAAAAATTTGATGAGATTGGATCTATGACAAGAGTGGGGGGACTAAGGAATGCACCAAGCAAGGTGGAATCTTTAAAGACTCTAAGTGAAACACTGGTAAAAGGTGCGACTGATTGTTTATTAGCCACCGAAGAGATGATAAATTTGGGAGAGAGTTGAGACTTCGGTTCGTAATATGTCAACTAATCTATGGTGATGATATTTCCATTGTGAGGAAATCACTTCTTATGATAAACCACAGATGCGACAACAGACATTGCATAGGTGTAGCTACGACCCAACAAGATGTTGTAATCAAAGCAAGCATCAATTACTTCAATGTCAATGCAAACAATCTTGCCTGGAAGAGTCACAAGATAGTTGTGGAACATGCCAAGGGGTGAGAAGAGTGATCGTCCGAAGCATGCAAAGTGAAAGTGGATGGGAATAACTCAGGAGATCTGATTTTCTTCTAAATAGAGGTGGACATCACACAAGTGGATGCCCCCTCGTTAATGATATAGCACGAAACATGTGCATTCTGAATCTTGACAGATATTTGGAAGGTGATAAATGAAGGTAAGGGGGGATGTTATGACTTGTCAATATCAAATATGATCAAACAATCATCTGAAGGATCCACAGTGCCCACAGAAGTTAATAGAGATTTATGTTTTGAAGGGCACGACTGGAGGACTTCCAAAGTTGACATAGGCGCAGTAGGAGATTGTGTTAAGTCATCTATTATGATATAATTATGGGTGGCTTTGGCAGAAGCAACAGTTCAGTGTAATGGCCCTTTGGGGATATTGGGAAGGAACTCTACACGTGGTTGAGGAATCTGTAAAGGGGCATCAGGTGTCAAATTGGACTCTATGGAAACTTTGGTTTGAGACTCAGTTGCAGAGGAATCGGGTGGATTTCCGTATTGGCACGACCAAGTTTGAAGGTTGACATATGCGGTGTTAACCACGTCAGAATTCATCATGAGAATCTGGTAATCATAGGTACTAGATTCAGAGGTTTGAGGGGCGGCCTGACCTTGAGGAGGTTGGGTAGCCACATATCCTTGCTGAGGGAAGGGATCAGTAAAAACAATCGGTTGAACAGGCACAATATTTGGAGGAGCCGAAACTAAGGCTTGATGTCCTCTATATGTTTCTTGTGCTTCGAACAACTGACCCATTTTGGGTAAAAGGGTAGAATCGTGAGTATAATGGCCATGAACACCACAACAAGAACAAGGCTTGTTCATACTAAGAGGCCTATCCTGCTTGGGCTGAGTGCATTGTTTCTCGTTTTTAATGTTTGGTGGATTAGGTTGACGACCTTGATTACCTTGTTTTGGTTGATTTTGGTTGCCTTTCCTCCTTTTCTTAGATATTGGAGGATCATTTGAGCTCTCTTGTGCATACACCTAACATGGAGGGGGAGGTGGTTGTTGCGATGGAGATTAAGAAGGCATAGGAGTCTAAGGGGCTAATGTCATAGGGGATGGAGCACTAGGCTTTTGATATGGATAAAAAGGAGGTTGAGTAGCATTGGGATAAACAAGTTGATAAATTTTAGGCCCTGGCGTTGGGTGATGCAATGGGGAAAATGTGGTTTGTCCTAGATACATTTTTTCGGGAGGGGGATAAGTGCTAGAGGAGTTGGCCCCTCCCTGAGGGAAACCATAACCCATGGGAGGATCGGTATATGGATGTGAAATGTCTCCAATGATACTGTCGGCTGCATGAGATGCCCCCATTTTGTTGACACCACCAGGTATAGGAATATCTGGTAAGACGGTCTAAACATAACTAGAATGGGCATAGATGAGGTCATATTTCAAGGCGATTTGGAGAGTTTCTTCCTCTTTCTGAGGAAAGTGAGATGTGAAATATTTACCAATAGAGGGAAAAAGCGTCCTGAGAAACCACTCCATATATACATGGTCTTCGAATGTGGGAGCTCGACATAAGCTCCTCATTCTATGCCATTCTTGGAAATGGTCGAAAAGGCGGGTGGCTGAATTTTGACAAAATGCAGTAAAAAATTCAATGTCGGTATCATATCGAAGAGGTAATTGGAAGTAATATAGGAACGCTTTCACAAGAGTCGCAAAAGTGGAATGAGAGGTAGAGGTTCAACCTACATACCACTTGGTAGCGTCGCCACTGAGCATACATTGGAATAATCGAAGATGGATATAGTCATCAATGATAGAATTGGATGAACACCACATGTGGAAGGAGAAGACATTATTAGTAGGGTCCTCTCCAGTGTTTCATTCGAACATAGGGATGTCAGAATGAAGCTTAGTTGGCATAGCAGGCCAACCTAGATCATAGTGTATAGGGTCATTGATTAACTGGCTAAAATTTGGGAGGCTCAAAACTTCCATAAAAGGTAGCAAGGGAGTAGCCAGGATGGATCTGGTATTGGTTCCACTACTAGTAGCTCCAAATTTATTTCTGGGGCTACCACCAGCATTAGGACCAGTACCTGCATTGGCACCTGACACGGTGGGAGAATGAGGTAGAGGGGAACCAAGTTCGGAATCAGAATGAGAGCCCGATGGACTAGAATTAGAGTCGGTATAGGGACACGATGGAGGACTGACTCGACAATGACGAGGTGGAGTAATTATTCCTAGTGGAAACGGAGGATGAAGGCCTAGGATTCTTTGGGATAAACACCTTTAGGGTGCAATGATCGCAAGGCACAAATACCCAAAAAAGGTGCAAGAGAAATAAACAAATGCTCAGGGGGGGGGGAAATAAATTAATTACGATGTTTATGTCTTGGCTTGGCAGTGTAAACCAAGCGCTCTTCACTTTAGATGTGCATGTGTGCAATCTGCGTGTTAGTTTTAATTAAGCTCAGATGATTGTGTATAAATAAAAAGAAAAAATCTTGTATAATTGTAAATAAAACTGAAAATGACAGTGAAATAAATAGCTAAAGACGCATAAATTCTAACCCAAAAAGAAGGGCTCCCATGAAACTATTCTAAAGGGTGGGATAAATTCACTCCAAAAATAAAAAATGGAAAGATATCTAGGGTCTAAGGGACAAGGATCTAATGACACAAATACGTTGAAAAGAGGTGCAGAAAACAACAAGAAACTAGAGGGAAAAAAGCTGCAAAACGGGAGGCGACAGGTCAAGACCCTAAGGAAAAAAATAGGGAACCTAAGGGAGAGTTCAAACAAGACTCAAGAGGGATTTTTGGATGAGTTAATGACCAATCTGAATGGATATGAAAGAAATAGGGATCAAAACCTGAAAAAATGGCTGAAAGTGTTGTGAAATCTCAGACTACCTACTCAACTAAACCCTTCCTAAAAAGGTGGAAGTGTACTGAAGCCTTAAGAGGCTTGTTCCCACTTCAAATAGAAATAATTTGCATATCTAGGAAAAATATGGGTGTAGACAAAGGTCAATCAATTTTAAATAGTACTTGCAACAAACCTTGAAAATTACAAAAAAAAACCCAGCAAAAAACTGTAGCTCGCAAGTACTGACCTGATGACTGGTGAACTCGCAGTTTTTGGCCAAAAAACTGCTATCTGAGCCCTAAAATCATAGGTTTAGGGCTGAAAAGTGTGAGCTTCACTTCCAGAAGTCTCAGTGGTAGGTTGTGGAAAACATTTACCATTTGTGTCGCGGTTGATACCTGTCACCTACGGAAAAATCCCCGAAACATGCGGAAGTTATATTTTTTACTATTTTATGGAATAAAAGGTAAAAAAAAACATTAAGAAGCTAAAAAATAAAGCTGAATAAAAAACCCTAGGTACTGAAGTAGATGGACACGTAGGAAAATCCGAATAAAACCTTGTGGAGTCTCCAATTGTTAGTATGAAATCTTAACACGTGTACGAAAAGAGATCAATTTAGTTACACATGAAAAACAACCCTAACAACAAATATGGTTTTCAAAATTCTTAGATCTGTAATAGACGGTCAAAACAGATGAAATATAAACCCATATCTATGCAAATAAAGCAACTAAACAACAAAATGAAATTAGATTTTCTCCAAAATATCCAAGAGACAAGACAAGAATTATAAATAAGTTTCTGTATTATGTAACATCTGGGAAGTGAACATAAAGAGCCCCCCTCAATATGATGGGTTCTTGGCTGTCTTCAAATGCTTCAACTTTAGAGTTTCTCTCTCAATGGTGTAGAATACCCAAGATGTGTAGAACTCAAACAGAGCTTTATAAGAAAAAAGAAAATAAGAGTGAATCGAAGATAGACAATGATAAGAGGATCAAAGTCTGACCAAGATAAAAGGATCAAAGGTAACAAATGAAAGGAAAACCCTTCTATTTATAATGAAATATTGAGTTATCCTTGATAATGGTGCATAGTAAAATATTATTAACCAAAATATAGATCTAACTGCTTGGAATATTTTATTATATTTTTTTGGAGGGAAAAGGAATTTAAATTGGTTAAATCTCTTTATTAAGAAATAATGAATAAATAAAGTATTTTTTTAGCATTTCGAGGATGGGATCAAGGAATAACTAAAAAAATAATGATTTATTTTATTATTCCTAAATTATTTAGTCAAATTTAACAAGGAATATTAATTAAATAATGATTTAATTAATTATTCCTAGAGAATAATGAGATAAATAATGATTTATCTAATTAGTTCTCATTAATTGGGTTAAATATGACCATGAATATAATTAAACAGGGGTTTAATTAATTATTCCTAGAGGAAAATCAAATAAATAAGGATTTATTTAATTATTCCTCATGGGGTTTTCTATTTTGGACCAGAAATAGCGTAATAAACTATGGTTTATTAAATTATTTCTTAATGAAAGAAATTTTACCATGGTAAAATTGGTCTTACATGGTGTATTTCGAACCATCTAATTATACATGGTTAGATGACCAAAAATTGGTGTAACAATATTGTCAAATTGAGAGGAATATAATGAAAAATCAATCTGGTAGTCTCCGTTTTGGGATCCACGAGAAAATCTCTGTGTATATTTGTTTTATGTTTATGTTCTTGCCATTGCTTATTTTCTGTTTTTAATAATCCGTTTTTAGGTAATTTCTGTACAGGGTTAAAACCTACAGGATGAAACTTTATGTTATGGTAGTTGGGTAGATAATCCAGATGGGCTCCTACTCCAAATTGCATGAGCTCTAATTTGGACTTCACATTAGGGAGAACCCTTGTATGTTGGAGGTATACAAAAAAATAAACATTATGGCGCTAGAAGGAGGTCTAGATGAAAATTTGTGCTTTTTGAGCCTGTTTTGAATCTCATATATTAAATTTATCTTTCCCAAATCATAATCCCTTGATGTTTTCTAAAGATCTTTATCTTACTATCCCCATGGAAATTATACATAACTTGCCGCAATTTAATTTTTATGGTGAGAGTGAACTATTTTCCTCAAACACTTCTTTCAATTTATGCATTTTTTTCTCTATAATGGAATTGATTGTAAAGATGTCATGGCTAGGTTATTCACCCTCACATTTGAAGGCCAAATCAAGAAATGGTGTCATATGTTTCTTACTAATTCTATCCACTCACTCGATCAACTTGTTAAGGAGATTTGTGAAGCCTTTGACAGGTATGATTATCAAGATGATGTGATATAATTGATTTTCTTATAATGTAACCTAGTGAATATGTAGATGATTTTATCAATCATTTTATTCACCTTTGCTATGAAGTTCTTGAAGGAATGGTTGACTCGAATTTCATGATGGAAAAAATTCATAGTTTGGTTCTACTCACCTTGAAATATTTTGTATTTGAACCCCCGAATAATTCTCCCTCCCCAACATTTGCAAACCATCAGAAACCTTAATTTTCCATGGAGGAACTATTTATTCCTTTTGTTCCTTGTCCTCAGCCTTTTCCAATACTAATTTATATACGCCTTGGTGATGATGTTAAATTTGAGAAATATATGAAAACAAAATTTTATGATTTGTCCATTCAACCTCCATCCACTTCTTATGATCTACATCCTATTAAGGAAAACTTCAAATGATTCAGTAATTGCATGGAGCCAAAAGTGAAATTTGACCCCTCGAGTTTTCAAGATCATATTAATTTACATAAGTCCAATCTTGAATTTGATCGAAATGAAAACTTGATTGTCTCTGGGGATGCTAGAAAACCACTACCACCTATGTTTCATGATTCCTTGTTTTATAATCTTCTTGATCAACCTAATTCAACTTTTAATTATGTTAAACATGTTGTTTCAACTAGTAACCAAGAACAAGGTAGTTTTATTTCACATGTAGAGGAGAAAAAATTTGAAGGTATGTCTTATCTTTCCTCCCTCTTTCAAGATGATAATCTTTCCTTTCTGGCTTATATATGATCTTTTAACTCTGATAACCTATCAAATGACTCTAAACCCCAAATTCAAGTTGAGACTTTGGATAACCATCTTCATGACATATTTGTTATCATTAACACATATGGCGGTGAATATCCAAGTATATTGAATGATATATTCTCTTCTTCTAAGAGTTGGATTTGCAAGGTATCGATTTAGAATCTATTTCTCATAGTTTAAAATCTCCATTTGTGAATTAGGATGCTATTTTGATTCACAATTATCTTTAATATTCTTTAATTCATACTTCCTTGAATGAAAAATACGAAAGGGTAAGTTTTCAGGTTTTTGAATCTTTGGAAGATCCTATTCAGATTGAGTGTCACATTGGTATGCCTATATTTTACCATCATATTTATGAATTTTATCCATTTTTCTCTCATGTTTAGTTTTATTTAAGTACAAATTCTACTCCTCCTTCTGAGTCTTTCAATATTTCTTCATCTCTAGAAAACTATTCATTGTATCTAGATATGTTTGATAAGTTTTTCACACTAGCAGCCCCCCTAAACCATTTAGATCTTTATTCAGTTGATCGTTTTCATGGTCAGATACAAGATGGTGTAATACTACAGTTAGAGGATGAAAAGTTTCAATATATTATTCATTGTCTATTCAATTGTAAATTGTTCATAAGTCAGGAGGAAGGTGTTACTATTCCATCTAATCAAGGGAATTATTCTATTAATTCTTTTAAATTCTCTATCCATCAAGATTCTGGTATGCTTAACCTCAACTTAGATCAAACCAGTGACACTAATCATGTTTTCACTGATACATAAGATCATAGTGGTGCATGTCTATAGGTTGATTTTTCTAAGCCACCAAAAATTTGACAATCCACAAAGTTCTAAGACCTGTCAAGAAGTCAAGGAACTTTAGCCCCTACTAATGGTTATGTCAATTTATCACAATCTTGTTGAGATATTTGAAGTAATTTGGATCCAAATTTTCACGCATAATTCATTCCTTAACATTCTTCTACTAGATGTGAGTTTACCCTTGAGGAACATTTAAAATTTCCAAATTCATCTTCTTGATGCTCAAGATATAATTTTTTATCAGATAAAGGATTCTTGTTTGGTTAGTCCCTTTTCATGTGAATCCCTTGTATTAGACCAATGGGTTGGGAAGCGCATCTTTTGTAGATATTTACAACCTTATAACCTGTCATTTTGATTATTAATATAAAGGTCATTTGACGTTAAAGGAATTTTTTTTGTTAAATTCTTCTGAATATATACATCTCTTTATCTCTTTTGTGCATATCATGAATCTAATCATCTCAATGTCACATTTCCTCTTCTTGAGTGATTGCAATTTCTTAAATCATTCAACCGAACAAAACCATTATGTTGATATAAGTATTGGGTTTGTTCTGAAACATGTTTCTAATATTTTTTCAACTCAGTATCCCAGTTGGTTTCCTGGATTCAAGATGTCAACAATTATTTTAAGATCCTAAGCTTTCATATTGTTGATTGTTCTTGTAATTGGATACAAATGGAACTAATAATGACTCAAGAACCTTATATGTTAATCAAACAATCTGGTCATTATACTGGAGATTCTCTTTGTGATTTGAGTTTTTTAACTGGGAATTTATCTTCTCATCAGTCTCAGGGTCTTCAAAGTGGTTGTTATGAATATCATGATCTAGTTTTAGAATGGTTCGAGCAATCCTATTGGGCAAGCTCCATTGCAAATAAAAAGTTTCTATCTTTTTTTTATGTTTGTATGAACTGAAAATGTAGATTAATGTGTATTTGCAAGAAACCTACAAGGTTTATATGATTGATATTTCAATTAGCAAGGAAAAGCTAAAAACTGGTTAAAATTGTTTATTATTGCACTTTATTTTGTTAATAATCCAGACATCGAGTTATTTGTGTAAATTTTTCAAGCTCTTATCTTTTCTATTGCACATTGCGTTATATTTATTTTAATTGCCTGTATATGTGTGGTTGTAGGCTGGGAATGACAATGGCTACATTAGAAATATCATTACACTTAGCCCTGACCTTCTAGATTATTATGTTAGGAGTAGGCTTAGTTAAATTTAGTTTCCCTTTCATTGCATCCACCTTCTTTCATGTTTTCCCTCTAGTCTTTGCATCTTTTTTTGTTTTCATATTTTTGTCTTACATGATGCTTTTGGGTTTAGTTTCCATTTTCTTTGTCTCTTGTTTTTTCTTCTTTGTTTCATTATGCATTTTCCTTCATGTCATGTTTAATAATACTTTTCATGAAATATGTTCCTTTCCTTCAAAAGACGGCGTGGAAAAACTTGAAAATGGAAATATTAATGACAGAAAATTCTTGGCTAATGTTTTTCCTCTTCTCTATCCTTGGTTTATATATATTTAAATTCAATGATGTTTGAATGGAAAAATTTATTTGTTCCAAATAGAAATCCTTTGGTCAAACTAAGAAGCCCGTAATCTCTATTAGCACATTCATTCGAACTCAGCCTTGTATTGAATTGTGTTTCAAGCTGCCAACTCGACTAAGTAGGGAAGGGAAAGGATAAAAAATTTAAAAGAGGATATAGCTTTGGTTATCTTTCAAATCATGTAAACAAGGAACAACCTCTCTTGCTCTCAGTAATTTGGGATCCCTCTTTAGCCCCACTAAATATATAAGTTTCTAAGCACATCTTTGTAAATAAAATAAATAAAGGGTGAAATAAGAGAAATGATTCTTTCACAAACAGGTGAATCAACCAAATTCGTCGAGATCTTTTCTAAGCTTTCTAAAATTGAAGCGATGCTTGTGTTCTCTTATGGTGACTCCATCGGGGTATTTTTGAGGCTCACTAGCATGGAAATAACACCAAGGAATGTGCTTAAAAGATTAGTATACTTACTTTCCTTATCCCCTACCAAATAAATTTAGTTGTTACTAGTTTTATATTGATGTGTTTCAAGCTGAGAAAAAAAATGTAGGGTACTATATCTTTAACATGGACAGGTAACAAAACTGGGGTAATCGGTATGGAAAATCAATACTTCTTGAAGGACTGAGATCTTGTACTTAAATGTAAAAATTAATCAAAGAAGTTGGATTTCTACCAATATGTAACCAAGTTTTGACACTGTGATCAACACCCTCTAAAATTTTGATTACAATTGAATTTTGGATCCTACCAAGGATCCCATAATCTATCGTTCCATGGTCGATTGATGTTTTATGATAAGTTTACTTGTCAAAGTCACTTTCTCACACATGCACAGTTTTGGTTGAACTTATGAGCACACTTTCTTTATGAAAGCTTAAATAAGCATAGAACCATCCATCAAGACAGTGCTTGTCTGATGTTCAACTCGTGTCAAAATTTAGTGCACACTTATGTTGACAGTCCGCCTTACTTTGGTTGCATTTGTACTACTATTTTGGTGATTTTTCAGAACTTTCCCTTTTGCACATCGTTGCTTTCCCAAGTGTCATTTTTACATTCACAATTGTCACTTTTTCTTTCCTTCACTTTAATAAGTGTCATTTTCATGTTATCTTTTCTCTAGCATGTGTCACTTTCAAATTCGTTTCTATTTTATGAGTGTTGTCTTCATTTTTTCCTCCTATCACAGGTGTCACTTTTATTGTTTTCACTCCTGCATGTGTCACACCTTTGAATGTCACCAAAGCTATTTTTGGCTCAATATTATAAATTATATGGTCTTACATATCATTTTAATACACACTAAACACATTCCTACATACTAGCACACCTCTGGGTCATAGTTGTTGTTTTTTCTATAACTTATGTTCTAAGTGTCGTAATATGTCATTTCAACTCTCGCACTTAGAAATAAGTGTGCTTCTTTGTTATCGTTTCAAGGTGTGATTATTATACATGAGTATTGTGTATATTTCTAGCTTGTATTGATGGTTTTAAGTGTGTGATCCATGTTTGATTCATTTTTAGATGCATTTCTCTCTTTTACTCTGTAGGTCTCACACTTAACCATTTCGGTAGCTCTTCATGTTTTACTTCTGCTCATTGTATGTTGTAAAGGCATTATCTCTCTAACCAGGTGAATAGAAAAGCATATTCATGAGCCTCATTGGTGTATATTTCCTCCCATACATATGCACTAAGTATTTTCTAAGGTCTCCTCCCTCTCATAGTGAATTAGTACTTTTTAGGATAAGTCACCTAGCCTTTTGCTTCCCCCTTTAGCAAAAATCACATTCTAGATGAACAAGCAACCTTTATTGGAGAAAATTATTCTCTCCCAAGCTTGAGCGCACTTTGAAACAAATAAGAACACTTCGAAACAACAAAGCCTTTTCTCCTCTTGAGTGAATGGCACAGTCGAGAATCTTGAAGCGTTTGAGTGCATGACGCACTCTTGAAGCACAAATAATTCATCCTTACCTCTTCCTTAAAGTGCATGGCATAGTCATGAAGCATGAGTGCACTCCTTTAACTTGAATAACTATTCCCTCCTTGAGTGCATGACCACACCCTAAATCAAGAAATTTTTTTTGCTTCGTGCTTCGATTGTGCGCCCTACACCCTCCTAGTTCCTCTTGAGCGCACAAGGGAAATGTGAAGGCTTTAATCTCGATACCTTGAGTGTGTGCCCTTGTGACCTCCTTAGTTTCCCTTTAGTGCATGAGCACATCCTTAACCAATGAATGATTCCCCTTCATCATTTGGACCTACACCATTTTCCCTTGAGTTCTCTCTCTCTCTTGCTTGAAGGCACAAGTGCACCTTGAAGGCCTCTTGTGAGATTTGACCTTTCAATTCCTTAAACACAATAAAAACTAACAATAGAGACTTCCTAATTGACCTATTTTTTTTACGGCATCCTCCTAATCAATCCTCTTTATTTTAACCTTCTCACAGACCTATCATGAGTTGATCATTCCATTAGCTATGTAGTGATAGAATATTTGTTTTTAATACTGATTTCATTTTTTCATGAATGATTTTCATTTGCAAGGGTACCTTCGTAGCATGAAAAGGTAATTTTCAAATCATATAGCAAGGAGAAATCATAAATAAACACATGTGTAGAAGAAGGAAAAAAGAGAGTTATCATGGAGACATGAATAAAATCATGGACCAAGATAGAAAGAAGGCATTGCAAGATGACTCATAGGATTCAAATATTGATCACAAACCCTTTGGAGGGTGAAGGAGAAGAAAAAAGTAGAGCCTTCATGAAGATGAAGTATATATTAGATCTACCATCAAGAATTCAATATGAAGCAACCTGGAAGATAAATCGACATTTCCACCTTATCATGAAGTTCATGTCATTATTGTCAATTTGTAACTTGTAAAAGTGTCATCATAATTGTCAATATATGTCCATGTGTCATGCGACATCATGATGTGCAATGTAATGTCTGTAATTCCAAGAGTAATATGTGTGACATGGAAGGTAACTTAGTAATATATGGACAAAATGTCTTTAGGAGAAGTCCAAACGTGACATAGAGAAGTCCAAATCTCATGTTAGAAGTCCAAAATTCATGAGGGTAACTCAAGATTCATGAGGATATGGAAGGTCATTCCTCTTGTTATAAAAGGAACCTCATAACTCGGGTATGGGTATTTTGGAGGCTTAAGATTTGCAAATCTAGTCTTGGCTTCTCTACTTGGCACAAGAGAGAAAACACTTTTTTTGAGAATCAAGAAGTGAATTAATGTTCCACTATTGGAACTAGTGCCTCACCATTATAATTGTGTGCTTCGATATTTCACCTATTTGAAATTGAATGAAACAACACATTTTCGTGCATGTATCACAAATGGTTTAGGACTATTCTTGGGGTGTTTATGGTATATGTTGTGTTCATATGTACTAGATAAATTGAACTATTTAGGTGGATTTGGTACTGATATTGTTGAATGTGTGTTGAATTTACTTTACAATCATTATGTGAACTATTTTTCAAATAAATACTTTTACACTCTCTTGTGTCTCTCTTAGGTTAGTATTGTTACTTCCTTCCAGAGACTCACTTTTTCTCCTGCTTGTGAAGGTATCCTTTTACACATTACAATCGATATTTCATAATGTTAATTTATTTTCTTATTCAAGGTTTATGCATATAATAGCTTATGTTATATGTTCAAACCAAGAAGAAACTTTGTGTTATGGTGGTTAGGTTGACACTCTAGATGGGGTTCCTACTCTAAATGGTGTGACTTCTAATTGGGACTTCACATCATTGAGACACCCTATATGTTTTTGGTATCCAGAATGATCAACAGACCTCAAATATGAAAAATTCTCCAATACAAGAAGAAGTAGTTTCACTTATTTTCTCACATAATGATAGTGTTGATGGTTCTGGATGTCCTATCAGCATCTAGGGTGTCTCCCTGGTGTGATGTCCCAATTAAACCTCACACCATTTGGGGCGAATTTTTTTCACTCTTGGATGTCAAATGAGGATATGTTAAAGTGAATTCAAGGGAGAAATTCCTATAAAGTAGGAATGAGGTCACCCCAATATTAATGACCTGCAAGACAAGATACAATAAATTAACAACAAAAAAAACAAGAGACTTGCCACAAGAGGGATTAGTGAGCTAAACCCATCTTATATATGCATAAGAAGAAAGATCCAAAAGTTAACTAAAAATTAGTTCACAATATGTCACTAGCATTGTGGCGAATAAGTGAGCAGATATTCAAAAGAAAACACAATTGTGATAGCAATGAAATAGTTCATAAACAAATCATCTGCATGCAAGCACACATACACACATAATGTAAATTCTAGATAACTATTATAAACACATAAACATGCATGGGAATCAATGTCAAAAGAGGGGAACTTATAATTAATTTTTTTGCAAGTACAAGTACATTTATAACACATCATCAAAGACCAATAGTGAAACATGGACTGCTCAAATCATCTCTCAAAGCCAAAATGTTAAATTTAGATAACCATGTTGTGTTCTATGCTTAATCAAAATTTACTTCAATCTTTCTTAAGCCTGATTCGAATTAGCAATCACATCAACATGAAAGTAAAATGTTGATAGAACACAATAATAGATCAACAGAAGACAAGCGAATAATATGGATCATATTTTACAATTCTTCTTGTCCAGCAAGATATAGGATGGTGTGTGTTACAATAGTCAACAAGATGCTTCAACCAACAAAGTCTTTCTTAGATCATCCAACCCTCCAAGTGTCACGCCCACAGTCCTCAAAGACAACTCATCAAAAGTCAATGGTAGTCAACCAAAAATCAACGCATAAAAGTTAACGCAAGATAGAAACAGAAATTCAATGCTACAGATTAGGGCTTTAGTCAAACAACTCATTTTCCCTCAATTATTTTTCCCAGCTATATGGCCTCTTAAAATCATAATTTCAACAGATATTTGAGGTCAAACGGACAACGGTTTACCATGGTCAATGCTCTGCAGAAACAACCCTAAATAGATCCACAAATTTTAGAAACTTCAGCTCCGCATGTATGAAGGGAAGAGGCCTCCAAAGGCTATTATTTTATTATTTTATTATTTTTTAATCTTTTTACTTTTTTTGCTCCAAAAATGATGAATCATCCCCCATGGTTGACATCATCATCTTCAATTCTACTGGTTCTTAGAAATTTTATTTTGGTTGTAAAATTTTCTTAGGATTCCCTTTCTAGACCTCAAAATTCCCCTAATGCATTCAAAGACTGTGACTCATCAATTTCCAAAACAAGGTTGCACAAAAATTTGTCATAACTATCTTTGCATGGCATGAAAGCCAATAATTTCGTTGACATCATTATACTAGATATCCACATATTATTTGAAAAAGGAATATTTCCCAAATGGTTGTATGACTAGCATGTGTCATGCACCCATCAATGAACCAATGAGAGAACCTTCGCTAAGAAAACCACATGGGCTCAACTCAATGGAAAGCACGAACACCTCCAAGAAAGAAAAATTTCATACAATATTGGTTCATACTTTCCGTTGTCATGGAATAACTGTTATCTTCATTTCTATTAGTATAAGTCACACTTTAAATGTGGGTAGCGCCTTAAAATTTCTTTAAAGTTACCATTTTTGATTGTCCCCAGATGTAAAGCAACTAGTAGGGAGTCTGAAATTGTGGTTGAATCGCAAGTCACACAAGAAGCATGGATCATAGGAAAATAAGGTGAAGGTGAGTCGCGTAGTGATAAAGGTTGTAGGATCGCAAAAAAAGGTAAGTTGCATGGGACTATGGCTTCCTCATCTACGATATTGTGACCTGTTGCATTCAAGGATCGTGACTTATGATGCCACATGGTCGTACTATCATGGAGGTCACATCTTCTTGGCTGCAAGGATGAGGCTTCGTAATGCAACTATGTGACTTGTTCAAAAGTGTGACTTATTGGAATCATGATGATGTTACCAGATGTTAAATGTAGTTCCCATATCTATTAGACTACATATACACATTTCACATAGCGTGTATTAATCCCAGACCCTAGAATCAGAGAAACAATGACAACGTTGCCCAAGGAACGACCTCCAACCAACCTCCCAACAATATCATTAACTAGTTCATCATACACATGTCCATGTGTTGCCTCTTAAAGGCCTCATTTAAGATCGCCGCAAAATCTTTGCCAATCATGTAAGGGATAGAAAATATATTTTTCCAATTTACCAGACTGTTACAGTGAATTGTTGCTCACTTCATTGGGAGGGAAAAATGAAGACCATCTCCCTAGTTGTTTTCCCAATGCATTCTCTACTCATGCAAGTTCTTGGAAAGATCTCAGAACACTGCCAGCGATGACACTAGTACCAGCAGTACCTTTTCAAAGCATCATCATAGTGTCAACATAATGTCCATGACACATTTCAATAAAACATTGACTATCAACAACACCTTTAGTAAATTTCTCTTCATAGTGTGCTTTATATAATGACTTTCAATTTATGCTTTTTAGGTGCATAGTGAGAGTACACCTATTTCATTCATGATTTTCTAGACTTGGTAGTAATCCTTTAGGTTTGGTTTATTAATAACCTTAAATATATGTGTGGATTCTAGTGCTTGTATGTGTGTCATGATTCAAATTTAACATCCATTTCATTTGATAAGTATCCCAAACCACTCTTAAATTATATAATGGAGAGTGCATTGACAATGGATGGTGTTGAGAGTTTTAATTGGTGAATTAAATCTCTTAAAATTTAATTTTTCAATCTGGGAGTCGTAAAAATGAGTTGTACTACATTTTTAGTTCAACTAAATGGTCAAAGTATATATATTTTCCTTCATAATGTTCGTTAAGTACGAAATGATAAAAAAACTCTAACTAAGTAAATTAGCACTCATCTCATTCTTAGAAAAAAAAAATAATCATAAAGAAATCTACATAACTCAATCCTTATTCTAATTCTCTACAATCGAAAGACAATCTTATTGAAATCAAAGGCTTAATGAAATTCATTCCAACTACAAATCTTAAGAAAAACTTCTAGCTATTAAAGATACCAAGCATCTATTTACTTGTAACAAAATATGATAAGAAAGATAAACTGTAATTCTAGGATCAAATCCTGAACTATTGTCTTTAAAATGGAAGTTCAGTTTATCCTAAAATTAGCCATCTTCAAACAACCTAGAGAAATGTGAAAAATCAAATCATACTGAAATATAGATTAAACATTTCAATGCTCAAAATTAATCTTTATTCTACAGTATTGGAAATGGGAATCAATCTTATTCTATTATGTGAGAATAGATCTAAATTATCCTATGATAACTTAATAACTCAAATCGATGTCTTGAATTAAATCATGTTGCTTGAATTAAATGATACTACTTGAAATTGACTTGAATTAAACAATCGTAATGTTGGTGATAAATCACATAATTTGAATGAAGAACATGGCATCTATTAAACACAAATTAATTTGCAATTACAATAAGAACCTTTCAAACCATATATTTATATTCAAATTCACACCATATATTAAACTAAGAAATCATTATATTCCTATATCACGGATGCTCCAATTATAAATATGAATAAATGCAACTCTAGTAGAGAAACACAGCATGGCTCTGTGTTAAAATATGAACTCAATTTATAAAATGAATCAGATATATTTAACATAGGAGATAAATCCTTAAATTATGTAATCTAGCTATATGAATTGTTCAATGAAGCTTATCTCCAGAGGTGGTGGGCCCTCCCACGCCTGGAGTAAGTTGAATTACTCCAATGGAAGAAGGATTTAAAACATCAAAGACAAAATTCGTAATTAACCATGACAACAATGCTTATGCTCACAATGTGGAGGCGATCATGTGTATTTTTAAAATAGAGTTTGGAAACCAATTGACATAAATCACAGTGTATCTTGCTAAAAATAATAACAATTCAAATTCTTAACCAGCTAGCTCCCCCATCAATGTACAACAATTCGATCGTATGTTCTGAAAATTCGATGTCGATTCTGGATCTAAGAATTTTCTTTTTTCTCAATGTGAAACCCTATGTTTTATAACAGCAGTGCTACCCATGCTCGCTCAGATCTGTGTTTACAATTTCAGCATTGTTTGTTAAAACAAATTGGGCTTGAGACTAGAAAATCCAATTTGTCTAAGTTTGGAAGAAAATACAATGATCAGCGCTAATGAAATATTGCCAATTATGCTCAACTCAATGCATGATGAGATAATTATTGTTTCTTGCTACCTTGAGGGGCAAAGGATGCACTGTATTTCTAGCAATCATTACAATTGGAATTTTTTTTTTATAATCCTTTGTCTGGGAGAACAGAAGGTTGTCTGGATTCATATTCAAGGTTTTTGAGCTTCCCAAAGGAAAGTAATTCCACCTCTAATTTGCTTAAATGGTAGCCATTGGTCTTTACTGATACAAAAAAATATTGTATGTGACATGGGAATTTACATGAGTGACCCTCGTTCATCCCAAACAATAACGATGCTATAATAACTGTAGTTTACTGATATATGACCAAATATATGATTTCTTACCACTGTGCGTCTATTCATATGAAAATCACATCCATTTTTTATAGAAATGAAAATCACATCCATTTTGTATAGTGAAAGATAGCTGGAACAATGGGTTTCACAATAAACTTCTTCGAAAATGAATGTGGATGTGATCATTGTCGAGAGCCCGAATGTGATTTTTCAAAGCTTGAGATCTGCAACCACGTTGCTAGATAATTCATCATTCCTAGGATCAAATTGAGTTTCTTCAAGGGATCTTCATTGGTGTTTCTTTTTTCCTTCCCAAAGAAACTAAGCCACAAGAAAAATCCCAGAAATTTGTGGTGTCCTTCACCAATTTTTTCCATGTTCCCCTCATAACTAGGAATAAATACATCACTTGGAATTCACACCAAATAATTGAATGCAACCATTTGTGATGATTGATTCTGAAAAGGCTTCGAATTTTTGGGATTCAAAAGCATCTCCTTGCAAACAATGTTTGGATAAATGCACGCAATGTTGCCAATTTGCCACCATAGATTTGACCAGCAACAATATAAATTCGAGTATTCTTATCAAAGCCTAAAGCCTTAAAAACCAGTGTAGTCTCCTCCGGGTATATGTTTCCACAAAATGCAGGTCCTAAGGTACTAATGAATAGCCCAATAGGGTCATTATAAATTGCATATTGGAATTTTTTGTGACTACAGTCTTCAAAGTGACTAAATTCACGCATGGGCTTTTACTGATTTTTCAAAACCCGAGTATGTACAAATGTGATTGTCTTTGAAAGCCGAGGATATATGCTCTCTCTTAGATGAAAACCTTAACAAGGCCTCGTATGGTACAAGGAAATAAAAAATATTGAATAATTATACATATACTTTCAAAATTCATCCTAAGTCGTGGCCAAGGAATTGAATATCAGCCGATGATACTGGGGTTGTCGATGTTGAGTTCGATGTCGCTACACTGTTAGTTATTTTGTTACATAAAATTGGAGCAATCAATGTCTAAATGAATAGCCCTGCAGCAAGGAATTCATTCAAAATATTCACCCATGTACTGATCCAGCCAAGCAAGTTCCAACCAATAAATAGCATACTAAAGTACATGGCTCCCATGGAGAAAATAAAATGGAAAAATCCATAGCTATATGGAACATCATCCCCTTCCTCGACTTCCTTGACTTCATATTGCTGAAATTGGAAAGATTTTGAATCAAATCCTCTGGAAAATGTTGCTATTACTATTGCAAGCATTGCAATTATAAAACTCATAATAATGACATTGCATGGGTGTTTTTCAGCAATCTTTGTGCACAATCTCATCTTGATACTCGACAAAAGGTGAAGAATGTAATTCTTCAATCTCTGATATTGAATTTGAGTTGTTGCTTCTATGCATAAGATGAATCCGTACTTAAATGCATTTCAGGAAGCATTCCTGCACTACTGGCGCTAGTACATGACTTATTCACCCTCCACCAAGACAACATATTATTAATGAAATTTATACAAAACACTATTCAAATTAATTAAAAATAAGAATTCATAATTTAATAAATATTGCCTCTGAATGCCTCTAACTATCAGCCTAATAAGATAATAATTATTAAAAACACTAGCCACAAGCATATAATCATTTGATAAAAATTGTAAAAATCTGGATAAAAAGGCTATAATATTTCCAAATGGGGAAATCAGCAATACATGCACTAAAAATGCATTTTTCATAAATATATGCAATAAAATTTAAATGAAACCCATGGATGCATTAGACTAAACATTATAGCAGCCAAATACAAAAAGAGATCTGAAACATATAATGGTAGGTTAGTTAAACAAGCCTCCCGAGCCATAATAGCCCAAAAATCATGCAAAAGAGGGGCTGCAACCATGAGTAAAAGCTGGAACACCCTAATAGCGTTATTTTATTAATTCTACAATAGCATTATATTGTACATCAAATCTAGAGCTTCTATGTGCATAAAATGTTAGATCTATATCAGATCCATGCACTATACAAGCTCCTCTAATGAACCCCCTTGGGGTTTTCAGCAAAACACCAAGCACAAAGTGTAGATATGAGATCTAAGACTGTATATATAATAAAAATTATAGATATGGAAAGTTTGGCTAATATGATATATGCAATATAATAGCCTCCTCCAATAGATATCCAAAGTGAAGGGCAGATCCCCAACACTCATAAAATCATCTCTTTAATGGTGTGTTGAACCACCCTACAACTGTACCTATAGAAATAACATAGATCTGGATCTATACTGTGTTGTAGGGATCAAAGTGTAGTTGGCCTGATGCCAAGATCTGGAAATGATGCTCTACACCTTCAATATTGTCCTCCCAATGGAGTAGAAACCTCCTCCACTGAAAATGAGCACTGAAATGGCCTAGATCTGAAGATCTATTCTCCACTTTCTACAACTTACTGAAACAACCAAAACCTCAAGAGGATCTATGCTGTCAAAGAAAGGTAAGCTTGGCCTTAAGCCATATAGTGGAAAATATGGTGCAAGACTCCTCCAAGAGCTCCTCAATGGAAGAGGTGGGATTTCCAATTAGGAACACCCAACGCTAAACATCATTCAATCTCAGCTAAATAGCAAGAGAAAGTTATATGTCTAAGCATATCATATATTTAGAAAATAATAATCATAAGCTAACCCCATATGGCTTCCATCCTCTTCCTTATAAACAATGTGAGCCTTCTCACCTTGGGTCCCACTCATTAAGGTTTCCTTCATCATGCAGTTAATCTCCCTCCAAAATTGTGTTGTCCCATCATCAATGCCACTCCTCCATAACAATGCTGTTTGATTTCGTCAACCTTGACTTGATATCCATGCAATTTCTTCTTCCACATGCAAGGTGGCTTTATTCTAACTATCTAGATTGATCCATGTTCCCACTGGGTTATCTTTATTAATGATCCACTCCCTCCATACTAGCTTTGTTGACTTGGTCAAACTTGACCTTGTCCACATGCATTAGCCCTTGTTCACACATGAAGGTTCTTTATCGAGCTATGAATATGATCCATTTTTCACATTAAGAGGGATTTTGTATCTAATAAAGATATTTATGGGCCTCCCTACCCATTTATTCATCTACTTACATGTCAAGAGAAAAATTAATATTCCAATTAGCTGCATGCTAATTTAGGAATATTAAAATCCTCCCCTCCCAAATGTTGCTTGTCCTCAAGCAACTACAAGGATAGAAATGAAGAGCCTCTCCTCTTCCTCCTATAGCATCCTCAAGTGATAAGTTCCCCAAAAGAGAAAGATGATTTCTCATCAATATGTTCTCAAGTTGTTCCTCCCATGTGTATAAGTATGCCTTTGGTGAAAAATCCAAATGGATCTCATCATGAAAAAGTGGGATATCCATGGAAACAACTAATTGTGGTCTAGACACCTTATTGATGCATGGAATCTGAAACATATTGGGAACCATAATCCTGATATGAAACCTCCATCCCCAAGCTATCATCCACAAACAATGAGTCACCCTCCAACATGGTAACTCCTGAAGCATCTCCTCCACCTTAGGCTCTTGCAAAGAAGGTGGGCTGCATAGCTGAATATGATGGATCGAAATGTCCATCCCACACTGTCTATCTCTCCACTTATGATAAGTGTAGAGATGCTATTGAATATGGGCTACAATAATGTTGCCTTCATGGAGCAAAAGGGAAATAGGATCCTCAAAGACCCACTATTTGGTTCTTGCCCAAATTATCCCATATAAAATGAGTATAAAATTATCATCATATGGAATCAAAATGAGAGAAGTATTGAAGGCTTGACATAGTGCTGGAAAGTGCCAACAGTTTCTCAAGTAGTCACAGCACATTTTTACCAACTTCAGTTTTAGAATATGATATGGCAAGTTGTCTTCAAACAGTTTGCTAGTTGTGCATGTTATCTTATCTACTAGTAAATAGTAAATGGAATTGTATATCAACTGAACATATAGGAAATAGTACAGCACTTGCCTAAAGCCATATAACAAATGGCTCTCTCCATCATAGCTGTTGGTCCCAAGGTGACCATGAAGGCCAAATAGAGGTTTGCCCTCTTGTGGAGCAATGCATTGTATAGAGATGGTAAGAGAGTGAAAATATTGTGTTAGATAATAAATAGATGTTGAAACATAATTCTTACCATGTATTGAAAGCAATATGATAATAGTATCCAAGAATAAGCCCCCCATAGTGGTATGCCATACCCTCATGAAGAGGAATAAACTATATGTTGCATGTGGATCTTTATTCATATGCTTGGAAATCCAAGTCAAGAAGATCATATCATGGGAATAGATGTCTCCATCCACCACTTCATCACCCTCATCTCCTACTTGACCATCAAGAGCATCATATGTGAAGTGATCCTGGGGACACTCCATCAATAAATTCAAGCTACCAAGTGACAGCATTGTTGGCCTTTGTGATAAGGCTCCTGTTATCTCATAGCTCCATTATTTGACATACCACATGTCAAAGTCATCAATCATAATTCTGCTATATCTAGGAGATTCCTTCCAAAGTGGAAGTTCCTCATGATCCTCCAAGGCTAAGGAGTAGTCCCTTTGCACCATGATAGTGCCATCTCCTACTCTTTCAACATCAGGTAAAGTATGGGAGAAGATCAGCCCATTATCTCTCAAGAATAACCAAAGCAACAACAAATCTTGTTTCCTCCCCACACCATCACCATATAAATCATGGAGCAAAAAAATTATAGTTGAGATGAAATATATCACATCACCCCAATACGCCCAAAATTCTTGCTGCCATATGATGTAAATGCCATGCCAAGTTTCATCCACCAACCAACTCTTTGAAATAGAATGTGTCACAGGATGACCAAACTCTTTCAAGAGTAACCAATGTAGTCTTGCCTCCTGCTGCCCAGTGTCATAAATCTGCAAGTGGTTTCCCAACCTCTTGCTCATCAACATCACCCCTCCAACCGATGGTGAGTTTCTATCATCATGTCAAAAAGTGGCATTCCTCCAATGGAGAATACCATCCTCCCAAATCAGATTTATGTCTTTGCATTTGATGGGATGTTGAAATGCAATCTCCTGGAGATCTCCAAATGAAGACCACTCCTCAATGACCAAGTTTACCCCATAAGGATCCAAATACTCTGAAGGAAAAATATTCTCATTGAGGAATGAAGTGCTCATCAATAAAGATCCATCATAACATTGGAAAATAATATGCTTGTCAATCAACCATTTTCCTATCCTTTGCTATACATGTAGAAAGGTCATTGGAATGCTCCAATAATGGTTGGGCTCCCAACTCATCACTGTTGCTCAATGGCAGCACTGTTGATCTCCATGATGTTGCATTTGTTGTCTTAAGATCATACTTAATGCTAAACACATAGTTCTGCATGGGATGGTTCAGGACAATACTCATCATATCCTCCAAGAATCTACACTCCAACCCCAAGAGTTGTGTGCAGCTCAACAATGATACACTAGAATGATTGTATATCTTCTCCTTGAACAAATCAAGGCTACTCAGCGCAGTGACAATCTGTTGCTCCAAATCAGCAATGTACTTTGACCCTAGGCCATGCAATGATATATTCCCACATTCCTCCATATGAAGTGCTGAAGTAACATAAAATGGAAACATGTGCATACCTTGGTAAAGCTTCGAAACATCTTGTACTGCTACAAGGGTTCCTTCCTCCAGTGTGATGGTTGCCCCAACTAATGATGATGATGTTTGCTCTTCTGTGGCTGCATCAGCACTGATACAAGTCCCCTTCCCCTCATGCATCTCCAGAATAGTGCATGGGACTCTAGATGTTAATAGATCAAGGTCATCTTGAAAGATGCAAGGGTTCTTTCTCTTGATGCAATTGCTCCTACAGCAAGTGGTGGTGAAGGCTTCTTCTCCTCTGATTTCTTCTTGTCAAAATTTTTTATCAACCTTTGAGTAAAATCTGCAAATGCAATCAATATTCCATGACTCAAATGGATGAACCACCAATTATTTGCTTCACCCTCAAGGTGCAACACTACAGTCTCAACAGCTTCTTTCTCTACTACTAGATGTAGTAAGAAAAATGCATCCAACCTCATTCCCCATGTTAGGTCCCTATATTACTAGTATAGTCCCTTATTGTTGTTAGTGTAACCCCCTTATTGTTATTATTGTACCCCTGTAACCCCATATTGTTATTATTGTGCCCTTAAATTATTATTTTTAGGTCGGATAGGATTACATTGTGGCCCCACTAGGATTACAATGTGGCCCCATGGACTCCTATATATAGAAAGGAGGTTTTGTAATTTGAATCATCCAAGAATTGTCCATTAATGTAATGTATTGGAGGTTACCCCCTTGAAGTGGCATATTTCTAAGGCGTTGATATCTCTTTTCTTCTATTTTTGGAGCTAGTTTCACAACATTTGGTATCAGAGCTTTGAGATTCTAGGGTTTCACTACTCCAAACAGATCAGCATGGAATTTTCGCTATAACATTTTTTCTACGAAGGTTCAAAATCTGAAATTTTTAGAGTATGAAGACAAAATCCTAAGGAATATTGTTACAAAATTTCAGACCTTGGTTCCCAATAGTTTCGGAGATATGATCTATGCAAGTTAGGTCGTATTGCAGGCTCCTGAATTTAACCTAAACAAGTCATCACGGTATTTTCATAATAACGTTTTTCCTACAAAGGTTTAGAAGCTGAAATATTTAGAGTGCGAAGCCGTAATCCTGAGGAACATCGTCGCAAAATTTCAGATATTGGTTCCCAATATTTTTAGAGATATGATCTGTGGAAGTTAGGGCTTTTTGAGGCTTTTGAATTTCATCTCAAAGAGGTGATCGTGGGAAAATATTCATAGCTCTCTCTCTAAGAATAGGATTGGAATGCTGTAAAAAGGTGGTTGCAAGTACACAGACTATAGTTTTTGTTCTATCAATTTCAAATCCAAAGGAGGAAACAGTGAGACGGGAAATTCTTACAAGTTCGCTCTAGTAAACCAGTCAAAAATTCGGTCATTATGGGAGATTGGACATAACTTTGTCTTGAAGAATCCAAATCAGATCAGACCTATGGCATTTGAAAGAAGATTTAGAGGGCTACTACAATGCTGAATTTTAGATATTTAGGATTTGCAATTATAGATATAATTCAATTTCAATATCGAGCTCCTCAAAAGCAAGTAAAAGGTGTGTATTTTTTTTTTCCGAATTGCATAAGTCTTGTTTGAAGAATCAAGTTGAATTGATTCCAAGGGCATATTGTAGAATAGATATCAGTATTGGATTCTAAAATGGCCCCTAAAAAGAATTCAACACCCACTAAGCCTTTAGAAGGCTCTACTATGACTCATGAAGATAAAGAATGGCAATATGACATATCAAAATTACAAGAGCAAGTGCAACAAATTTCGCTCTCGCAAAGAACAACAAAAAATGAAATGGAATTTTTGAAGAAAGGCATGGAAACTAATATGGATGGTTTGAAGAAAGGCATGAAAGATAAGATGAATGGTTTGGAAGCTAATATGGATGGCATGGAAGTTGGCATGGAAGCTAATATTGATGACATGGAAGCTACAATCGATGAAAAAAAGAAAGACAATATGGAAAACATGAAGAAGGATCTAAAAGTAGACATCAAAGGTTTGGCAAAGTTGATACAAGAAATGTTTCCTAATGGTGAAAATATAGTAGAGGAAACTCATGATGAGAACAAAATAAATGTTAATCATGATTTCATAAACTCTATTGTTGGAGAGAAGAACCACCATATTCCAAAAATGGATATGAGTAAGTTTGATGGAAAGGATCTTGTAACATGGATACTACATATGGAGCAATATTTTGATCTCAATAATGTGCAAAATACACAAAAGGTATGCATTGCAACTTTACATTTAGAACAAAATACATTTGTATGGTATCGATGGCTTTGCTCCCATAAAAAAATTGTCGCTTGGTCAAATTTTACGGAGGAAATGATCGCACATTATGAGGATACGAAGAGAAACACCTTCTTTAGCCAATTGATAAATCTCAAACAAAAGTGTTTAGTGGGGGAGCACATTGAGGACTTTCAAAAATTGAATGTAAGGGTAACTGATATTTCAGAGGAACACAGGATTGATCTCGTCATAGGTACTTTAAAGGATAACATCCAACATGAAGTTCGTGTTTTGGAACCTAATTCATTGAAAAAGGCATTCAAGTTGGCCAGAAAAATTGAATGTAAAATTATGGCGACAAGGAAGCCAACCACTCACTTCTATAAAGAGGTAAGTGCTGCTAATCCTAGATTTGCACAACCTATAAGGTTGACACCACAACAATTGGAAGAAAAAAGAGAAAAAAGGGCTTTGCTACAGTTGTGATAGAAAATACAATAAAGGTCATAAGTTTGCTGAGAAGAAATTATTTTACATAGATTGTGAAGAGGAAGAAGAAAATGAACAAGAATCTTCAAAAGAAGAGGATATACATGACCAACCAACCCTAGAAGAGGAAGAAATGAGTCCAAATATATCATATAATGCATTGGCAGGAATTACCACTCCTCAAACTCTCAATATAGAAGGACATATCAAGAAGAAAAAGGTAATAGTGTTGATTGATTCAGGTAGTACCCATAATTTTACTCATTGTAAGGTAGCCAAGGAATTGAATTGTTTCCTATACCCAGCACAAGAATGTCAAGTGATGGTTGCAAATTAAGGAACTATAAATTTCTCTGGAAAATGCCATAATATAAAGCTAACCATGGGGGAATATGTATTGAATAGTTCAATGCTTTCCATTCCTATGGGAGGTGCTGATGTTGTACTAGTAGTACAATGGTTACAATCTTTGGGGACGGTAGCTTTTAATTTTCAAGAAATTTTCTTGAATTTTTTTTCAGAAGGAAAGGAACTCAAATTATGGGGTATTTCAGGGAAGCCGAGAAAGATAATAAGCTCTAACATCACGACAAAGCTTCTAAAGAAATAACAACGAGGCGTAATTGCACAATTATGCTCATTAGAAGTTCCAACACCAAAATCATATATTTCTTCAGATCTCTAAAAAGTCTTGGACAATCATTCCAAGGTGTTTGAAACTCCCAAAGGACTCCCACCTATTCATGATCATGATCATGCTATTCTTTTGATTCTAGGAAGTTTTCCTCCAAACATTAGGCCTTATAGATATCCTTCTGTCCAAAAGAGCGAAATTGAACGTATGATTACAGAAATGTTAGAGGCTGGTATAATTCAACCTAGTCAAAGTTATTTCTCTGCTCCTGTAGTATTGGTACACAAGAAGGATGGATCATGGCGCATGTGTCCGGATTATAGGGAGCTCAATAATCTCACCATTAAAGATAAATTTCCCATTCATGTGATTGATGAATTACTGGATGAATTACATGGAGCAATGTATTTTACCAAGTTGGATCTTCGTTCATAATATCATCAAATTAGAATGAAGATTGAAGATATTCTGAAAATAACATTTTGAACTCATGAAGATCATTATGAATTTTTGGTCATGCCTTTTGGCCTTACCAATGCACCTTCTACATTTCAAGGGTTGATGAATTCCATTTTCAAACCCTTCCTTAGAAAATTTGTGCTATTATTTTTTTGATGATATACTAATCTACATAAGGTCTTGGAAGGATCATGTTCAAATGTTGACAGGGTGCTCAACCTATTGCAAGAGAAACAATTATATGCAAAAACATCCAAATTTTTCTTTGGAGTGCAAGAGGTGCAATATCTGGGTCATATTTTATCTCATGAGGGTGTTAAGGTAGACCCTAACAAAATTAAAGCCATTAAGGAATGGAAAGTCCCCACAACCATAAAGAAGTTGCAAGGATTTCATGGGTTAACAGGGTATCATTGCAAGTTTGTTAAGAATTATGGGAGAATAGCAGCACCTCTAACAACCTTATTGAAGAAATATGCATTTTCATGGAATCCTGAAGCAACTAAGGCCTTTGAACATCTTAAAGAATCAATGTGCCTAGCACCAATCTTAGCTACACCAGATTTCACAAAAACCTTTATTGTGGAATGTGATGTCTCAGGAAATGGAATTGGTGTACTTGTTTTAATGTAAGAAGGAAGACCCATTGCTTTTGAAAGTCTTCTAATCAAAGGAAAGTATTTACAAAAAGCTATTTATGAGAAGGAAATGTTAGCAATACTGCATGCGCTAAAGAAATGGAAAAATTACCTAATGGGAAGACACTTCAAGGTAAAAACTGATCATGATAGTCTTAAACACTTTTTGGAACAAAGACTATCTTCAGAAGAGCAGAAAAAATGGGTCACAAAGATGTTGGGTTATGACTTTGAAATAATCTACAAAAAAGGGAAGCTAAATTTTGTTGCAGATGCACTCTCAAGAAAGAATGAAAAGGTGGAAGCATTGCTTTGTGCCATATCTATTATCCAACCAGATTGGATAACTGAAGCAAGGGATGAATGGAAGAAGGATGAAGAATTGTGGACACTCATTCAAAAGTTGCAGCAAGATCCTAGTACATCGGATACATTTAGTTGGAACAATGATTCCTTATGGTACAAATATCACTTATATATTTTTAAGAATTCCCAACTATAACAAAATATTCTTTTGGAATTTCACACTTCTCCTTTAGGAGGACACTCAGGATTTTTAAAAACATACCACAGAGTGAAGAAAGAATTTTTTTGGGATGGCCTTATATCTGATATTCAAAATTTTTTGGCAAAATGTTTTGTTTTCCAACAGAATAAAGTTGAGACAATTAAGAGCCCAGGTCTTCTACAACCTTTATCCATTCCAAGTAAACATTGGGAGGAGATTTCAATGGCTTTTATCACAGGTTTACCTAATTCCGAATGAAAGAGTGTCATCATGGTGGTAGTTGATAGACTTACCAAGTATGCACACTTTTGTGCATTATCTCATCCATTTAAAGCAAGTATAGTTGCTATTACATTTATGGATACATTTCAAAATCTATATGGAAACCCAAGGGTTATTATGAGCAACAAAGATCCCATTTTTACTGGAAATTTTTGGACGGAGTTATTTTCTTGTTTGGGTACTCAATTAGCTCATAGCTCATCTTATCATCCTCAATCTGACGGTCAAACTGAGATAGTAAATAAATTTTTGGAAGGACATCTTCATTGTTTTGTATCTGATAAACAAACACAATGGGTCAAGTGGTTACCTCTCGATGAATGGTGGTATAACACTTCATTTCATACTGCAGCAAAATTGACCCCATTTTTGGCACTTTATGGATATCATCCACCGTCCATCACATCATCTTTAAGATAAAATTCTAAGGTTCAAGCAGTGGAAGATCACATTGAGCATCAAAAAGAAGTTCTACAACTCTTAAAGGATAACCTGAATTTTGGCACAAAATCGAATGAAATAATAGGCAGATCAACATCGCATCGAAAGAAGTTTTGATGTAGGAGACTAGGTATTTTTATGGTTACAACCATACAAAAAAATGTCCCTCAAGCAAGCTAAGAAGGATAATAAATTATCGCCAAAGTACTATGGTCCTTAAAAGGTGTTGCAAAAGATTGGAACTATGGCATACAAAGTGGAGCTTCCTGCATCTTTACGAGTGCATCCAGTTTTCCATGTTTCATGCTTAAAGAAGGCTATAGGTGAAAATATTCCTATTCAAACGATATTTCTAAAACTTGATGAGGAAGGAAAAATCATATTGGAACCTGAAGTAGTCACAAAAACAAGAACTCGAAAGCTACGAAATCGATCAATTTCAGAGTATCTCGTCAAGTGGAAGAACTTACCTACTGAAGATTCTACATGGGAGGATGAGAATTTTATACAGAAGCGCCTAGAGCTACTCAAGAGTTGAGGAAAACACTTTTTTGAAGGAGAGGGGCATGTTAGGTCCCTATATTACTAGTATAGTCCCTTATTGTTGTTAGTGTAACCCCCTTATTGTTATTATTGTACCCCTGTAACCCCCATATTGTTATTATTGTGCCCTTAAATTATTATTGTTAGGTCGGCTAGGATTACATTGTGGCCCCACTAGGATTACAATGTGGTCCCATGGACTCCTATATATAGAAAGGAGGTTTTGTAATTTGAATCATCTAAGAATTGTTCATTAATGTATGTATTGGAGGTTACCCCCTTAAAGTGTCTTATTTATAAGGCGTTGATATCTCTTTTCTTCTATTTTTGGAGCTGGTTTCACAACACGCCAAGCCCTTACTGTGCATGTGTATGACACATCAAAGGTAGAAAATAGAAATATATTTCCATCTTTTCTTCTATTGCTGCAAGGTCTCCTTTCTTCTTTGAGCTCAATGAACTGTGGGAGAGTTAGATTATCCTTGAAAGCTCTAGGTTGAGACTTATATTCTGCAAGATATTCACTTAGAATCTCAGGATCTAATTTTTCTCCATCTCTATGCCTCTTTTTTTCAAAATAAAGTGCCATGGTATGTTTCTTTGGAGCTCTATGAAATACTGGATCTTATTTTTGCTGATAGGAAGTACGCAGACCTTCCTCATCTTGAAACCCTAATGTGGTTTCACTTCTTTTCTCCATTTTTCTTTGCTTGACCTCCTTGTTGAGGTCCTTCTTAGATCTGAAAAGAGATGAGATGAAACTCATTCCTTCCATCATTCTGATCTCTTTCTTCTTCTTCTTATAGCATATTTGCTGAAACTCATAGGCTGAGCCAAGATGATGCTCTGATACCATTGTAATATTCCCAAATGGGGAAATCAGCAATACATGCACTAAAAATGCATTTTTCGGAAATATATACAATAACGGTTAAATGCATCCCATGGATCCATTAGATTAAACATTATAGCAACCAAATACAAAAGGATATCTAAAATAAATCATGGTAGCTTAGTTAAGCAAGCCTCCCAAGCCATAATAGCCCAAAACTCATTCAAAAGAGGGGTTGCAACCATGAGTAAAAGATGGAACACCCTGACAGCGTTATTTTATTACTTCTACAACAATAGCAAATTGTACATCATATCTAAAGCTACTATGTGCATAAAAAGTTAGATCTAGATCAGATCCATGCACGATACAAGCTCCTCTAATGAACCCCCTTGGGGTTTTCAGCAAAACACCGAGCACAAAGTGTAGATTTGAGATCTAAGACTGCATATCTAATGAAAATTACAGATATGGAAAGTGTGGCTGATATGACATATGCAATAGAATATCCTCCTCTAATAGATCTCCAAAGTGAATGGAAAATCCCCAACACTCAGAAAATAATCTCTCCAATGGTGTGATGAACCACCCTACAACTGTACCTACAGAAATAAAGAAAATATGGATCTATACTACGTTGTAGGGATAAAAGTGTAGTGGGACTGATGCCAAGATCTGGAAATGATGCTCTATGCCTTCAATATTGTCCTCCTAATGGAGTAGAAACCTCCTCCACTGAAAATGAGCGTTGAAATGGCCTAGATCTGAAGATCTAGTCTCCACTTGCTACATCTTACTAAGGCAACCAAACCCTCAACAGCATTTGCACTGTCAAAGAAAGGTGAAGCTTGGCCTTAAGCTAGATAGTGCACAATATGGTGCAAGAATCCTACAAGATCTCCTCAATGGAAGAGGTGGGATTCCCAATCAGGAACACCCAATGCTAAACAACATTCAATATCAGCTAAACAACAAGACAAAGTTATATGTCTAAACAGACCATATATTCAGAAAATCAAATCATAAGCCAATCCCATATGGATGCCATCCTCTTCCTTATAAACAATGTGAGCCTTCTCACCTTGGGTCCCACTCATTAGGGTTTCCTTCATCATGCAGTTAATCTCCCTCCAAAACTGTGTTGTCCCATCATCAATGCCACTCCTCCATAACAGCGTTGTTTGATTTGGTCAACCTTGACTTGATCTCCATGAAATGTATTATTCCACACTCAAGGTGGCTTTATTCTAACTATCTAGACTGATCCATATTCCCACTGGGTTATCTTTACTAATGATCCACTCCCTCCCTACTAGCTTTGTTGACTTGGTTAAAATTGACCTTGTCCACATGCATTAGCCCTTGTTCGCACATGAAGGTGCTTTATCTAGCAATGAATATGATCCATTTTTCACATTAAGAGGGATTTTATGTCTACTAAAGAGATTTATGGGCCTCCCTACCCATTTATTCATCTAGTTACATGTTAAGAGCAAAATTAATATTCCAATTAGCTACATGCTAATTTAGGAATATTACAAAGGTAGCTTAACATCCCCACACGTTGATCCTCTTGCATGTCCTCGTGAAAGCCAAACCTTTAAACTGTAAAACTATGAAAGAAGGCAGGGGAATTGTTTGAAGATTAGAATATGCTTTACAGTAAGAGTGTCATAAAAAATTCAGCAAGGAGATATAAATATGATTGTCATTTAAAACATTCATTAGCCTGCAACATAACTACTACAATGCCTTCTAAAACCATGTTGCAATTTTAATTAAAGTATCAAGATGAGGTACAGAAAAAAAGACATCATAGAGGAAAGAGTATTGCACATAAATTTTTTATTGTCTCAAATGAGATCCCTATTTTTTTTCTAACCAAATTCTTATGATAAAAAAAAAGTTTTTTCTGAAAAGGTGCAATCTCAAGAAGACTACTCGTATAGAAATTTTGTACCTGCACTATGTAGCACGTATTTAGAGGCGATCATAATCAATAAGCATGGTTGTCAATCGACACCTTGTGAGTAGTCATTACTGAGTAATTCATCACTCTAGATACCATGAAATATTGGAGTTATGATGTTAGAGAAGAGAAATAAAAATAGAGCAATATGATATTTCTTGGACCAATTAGTAACCCTTTCATTAAAAACTCTAAATTTTGTTGTCATCTACATGAAATCTAAATTTCTTCTTCATCAGTATAAAGAATTACCTTCAGTACGGGTACCGCATCATTAAATATTCCAAATTTTTGAAAAATAGAACTCAAAGAATCATGTCCAAATCATCTTAAAACCATTGTCCAAGAAATAAAATAATGAATTTCAGGGAAAGAGAAGGATAACCAAGAAAATCATAGTAAGCAATTAACTTAAATACCACATACATGGTCCTCTTGCTCGCATGTGTCCATATACTCGGTAGGGATGTCTTTTAACCCAATGAAATGCCTGTGTCCCACTTACTATATATATATTCAGAGTTAGCTTATTTGAATTTTAGATGAATGCCACTGTCTTGGCTTGGTAACCAGTTGATGGCAGTGCCACTCACAAGGAGTAACATGGATGAACAAACCAACTCATGATGGGACCTCCTATATTCTATATTTTTGGGTGAAAGCCATTACTATGGCTTTGTGACCAGCATCAGTAATGTCATGCATGTTAGGTCACATGATCGCTATAGGTTGGCTCATTACAAGACCTCCTATCCTCCCCCAAATATTTTGTAAGATCTGATTATGATTATCCTTAAAGGTTACTTTATAAGTGGGGAGAAAAATCTACTCCTTAAGATTATGGGATGCCATGAAAAAGTTTTTTATTGACTAATAATTACTGGCTAGTTTCCCTACCCTAAAGACTTATTGAAAATATCCTAGATGATGATAGAAAGGTTGCTTGAGTTAATAATGCTAGCTTTCTCATGAATAGCTCATTATGATATTTACAAGAGTGGTCCACCATAGGGGGTTCTCCAATAGTACCTCTAAAAATATATATCTCAGATGACAACTTATTAGAATGATTAATCATGGTTACATTTGTGAAATCATGAAGTGTTAGAGTGAATCATACTCAACAAGATTTTTCACAAATTTGTTTGTTAAAAACTAAGGTGTATCAAAAGCAGTTTCAGTGGCCATACTTTAAAAAAAAAAAACTTAATAGAATTATTGTAACATGTTTTATCCATAGCATTAATTTATTCTTCTACCCTAATCTACCCTGAAAATAAGAAGACTCCTTTTTAAGTATAGGAGTACTTCTAATGCAGCCATGTGAGGATGAGGTGAAAATATATATTCATGCTCAGATTTAGCATATAAACTTGGAAATGTGCATGAGCATGAAAAACAAACAGATGTAAATGATATGAAAGCAAGAGTTTTAGAAGAGTGTAATATCCCAAAATGGGAAAGACAAGAATATGGAACATATGCACAATTCCAAGTAAGAATAAAACATATAAAACAAGAAAAATGTTTGAATACATCAAAACATTATACATATGAGCAGAAATAGTTTAACCATATCATTATGTATCAATAAAAATTGAATATACACAGTGCTCCAAAAATGGATGCACTCAAGCCATCTGAATATGGTTGAAACAACTCTATTGAAAACTAGCACTCAAAAGTAAAAAATGTTGCTGCTACTCGAAACTATTGTTGCTGGGAAGAAGATCTATGTGTGAGGGGCTGTTGGAGTACTTATAAATATCCTGGATTTTAACCACGTATTCTAGTCAAAAAACCCAAAAAAATCCAAAAATGGTTTGGCTAGATTTTGCGTTTCGAATTTCAACCCTTTTTGGGTTGCACACTACACCCATGCTCGATGATTTACGCAATCCCTGGAGAAAACCATTGATATGGGGCTGAAAGAATGATATATAAGCTTTAATAGCACCCACTCAACTCACTAACTGAAGGTTTGGTCCTTTCTCCCGATTCCTAAGCTCAAAACATGAAATATAGCTCCTCCATTGAATATGCAGATGCTACATGCACAACTGCTGGGAAATATTGCACTATCTAGGAAGAATGATGATGTAGCCTACTGATAAATAATAAAATTATAATCCCAAGCTACTAAATTGATCCCCAGAGTGAAGTATTAATCCCTCATAGGATTCCAAGCTGAGTTTCTTAGAATTTCCTCTTCTCCTCAAACCCTCACTGCAGAATTATGCAATTCCTATAGGAAATGGTGCTGCATAGGAGAATAGATGGATGGCCTGATGCCAGATATGACAATGAAACTCATGGAAGACTGAAATGGATTCACAGTGTGAATGTATTATCCCTCCATAGTTTTCTCAACTGAAGTACTGAGAAAAACCTCCCAACTCTCAAACCCAAGTTCAGGAATGCGTAATTCCTATAGCTGGAAGTTTAGATGAGAGTGGCTGAAAGTGGAACTGATTTCAAAATGATGAGTTATGCCCAAGAAAACCTTCCCATAGTAGGCACTCAAAGTCCCCCATGGGTAAGGGTGGGATTCCCACTCGGTAACTCCTGTTAATAAAGAGCACATCAAACTTAGCTAAACAACTGAAGCATGCAAAGAAATGTCTCACGACACTCAACAATAAAAAACCAGACTCCCCTTCCTTTGCTTCCCTCATCTTCCTTTTATGGTTGTGTGCCTTCCCTAGCATTGGTCCACCTCATAACTACACTGAACATATGGCCACTAGCCTCCATAAATATTGTGTTGTCCTCTATGATCTCCATCACTGCGGAAATTACTCTCCACTTCCTCCATCATGTGTGCATTTAATGCACCACTTTCTCCATCACCTCATCATTATTTCTCCATGATATTGAATTTATTCCTCAACCATCTCCATCATCTTCCTCATTATTTATCTATGAACTCCACTATTTCTTCATTATTATGCTGCTCCATTACTCCATAATACTACTCCACAAAATCAATTAACTTACATTCACATTATAGAAGTGAATTTTATTCATCTACTGGGTTTATGGGTCCCTCCACCATTTTATTTACTTAACTAAATAAGAAAAGTAAGAACTCTAATATTTCAATTAGCTGATGGAAAATTTTGAATATTATATTCCTCCCCGCCAAAATGTTCTTGTCCTCAAGCAACTGCAAAAGTGGATGTTGTAAAAATCCATCTCCCTCCCAAGTGGAATTCTCATATGGAGGTTTCCCCATCTGATCCAACTTGTGATGAATGCCCAACTCCATAGCTTCCTCTCTAGAATGCATAAAATGTAATCTAGCTGTGTAGCTATATGCCTCTCCTCATCAATGAATCCCCAAGTGGCAATCATTTGTTTTCCAAGAGCCTCTTCTCTACATGAGATATGTGAAGTGTATTGGTTCCTTCCCCAAGTGGAAAGTCCCAACTCATAAAATATCTCTCCAACCCATGCTACATGGAGTAGGTTGTGTGTCTTCATGCTCCAATCCTTGGCCTTGGTGGCCTTGCTTGCTCTAAGCATCATCTCAACAATGTGCAAAGTAGGAAATAAATACATATGGATTGACATGTCAAATGTCGAACGATACTCTCCCAATAGTAGCCACCGCAACAATGCCTCTTGCTGCCACACCACCTCATCAACATACCACATATGCTAGCCATACTCTCCTAACATAAGCCAATGCAGCAAGGCTACTTGTTACCATACCACATCATCATTATGCAAGGTATGGGAGAATGTCAATCCATATTCTCCCAAGAGTAACCAGCGCAATAATGACTCTTGCTACCACCCCACATCATCATAATGCAAAGCATTAAGCAATGATATATTAATTGACATGTAGAATTTCACACCAGACCAACATAGCCAGGCTTCCTGATGGCACATCATATGAGTATCATGCAAAGTCCCAAACAAAAATGTACCCATTGACATGTGATATATCATGTGATGGCCAAACTCTCGCAAAAGTAACCGGCGCAACCATGCCTCCTGCTGTTGCATCTCATCACTACTGTACAAGGTAGGAAACAATGATATACCAAATGGACATACAAAATGAAATGTCCTAGCCATACTCTCCCAAGAGTAGCTAGTGCATCCATGCCTCCTAGTGCTACATCACCTCAGCACTTTGCAAGGCATGGGACATACTAATCTGAAATGTCAGGTGGTAACCATACTCACCCAAGTGCAGCCATCATATTCATGCTTCCTGCTGCCCTATGTCATAGATTTTCAAGTATTTTTCTAGCCACTTGATCATCATCTCCATCTATCCGTCCAAGTGTGGTTGATGACTCATATCATGCACCAGCTCGGTATCCACCCAATGGATCAACTCATGCCAAAAAATGCTCATACAATAATTTTCCTCATCACTATCTATGGCCTTGGGAAGACAATGTAGCATGTAGACATCCCAGAAAGAAAATCCAGTCATGGGTGAAGATATGTACTTTGTGAAAATGTCAAAGAAATGTGCATACTTCGACAATGGATCAATGCTGACAATACCATCCTCCATAATCTGATGACAATATTTGCATTCCATGATATGTCGAAGTGCATCCTCCTTAAGGTCTGTCCATGAGAACCTCTCACCAATGGTCTGGTAGAACCTATGAAGTTCTGAATATGTTGCATGTAGAAACTCCTCTTTGAGCTGTGAGGTGTTGATCAAGAAGGCTTTGTCATGATAATGGAAGATGTTATCCATTACATGATGTCTACCATCTGCCCATCCAATTCTTTATAAGTGAAGCAGTCATCAGGATTATCCAATAATAACTGGGCCATCAAATAAACACTGGTCCTCAGTGGCAGTGCTGCTGATCTCCATGATAGTGAATCTGATGTCTCATGGCCATATCCATACACAATGTTGAACTCATAGTCCCGCAGTATACTAATCCCCTATTGTTGCCTCTTCTACAACTAATGCTCCTCCTCAAAAAGATGCCAGAGACTATGGTGGTTGGTCTTCACCTGAAATATACTACCAATTAAATAACTGCCAGAATTTGACCAACGCATGCATAATAGCCAATATATCTTTGTCATCAATAGAATATGACAACTCATGTGAAAATAACTTTTGGTGGGTGAAAGCTATTGTATAGCTTCCCTTCATTAGGAATGTGCTAATCCCATCCTCAGAAAATACACACTCCAACACAAAGTGTTGTGTTCAACTCAACAATTTCAAACTGGGATAGCTATACATATTCTCCTTGAAATAGTCAAGGGTCCTCTGTGTAGTGATAGTCTCTTGCTCCAAATTAGCAAAGTGCTCTAACCCTTGGTCATGTAATTTCTCTGATGGCATGACCCCACAAATATCAAGATGATGTGTTGAAACAATATAGGGTGGAAATGTTCACATGCCTTGGATCATCTAATGCTTGGAAACATCTTGCAAAGCTAAAAGAGTTCCTCCAACTGGTGCAATGGCTTCTCCAACTACTGGTGATGGTGATGGCTACTCCTCCACTACTACACTACTGCTGGTATATGCTTCCTCTTCCTCATGTACCTCCTGAATCATGCCTTGGACTTTCAATGTCTAAGTCTTACGAACATCTTGCCAAAATGAAAGTTCTCCTTCCACTAATGCAAGTACCTCTAGTGCAGATAGTGGTGGTGGTAATTTCTCTTCTCCTAGAGTATGAGTGCTGACATCTTCCATTTACTCCTCATATACTTCCTCACCAATGTCGGAAAATGTCTCAATGGAAAGTGCCTCTGGTTTTCTTATGTAAAACCTCTTTACCAATCTTTGAGTGAACTTTGCATACGCAATCACTCTTGCATGTTTCAATCTGTCGAACCAACAACCATTTTCTTCACCCTCAAGATGTAGTGCTACAATCTGAATATCTTCATTTTCTGCTACTGGGTGTAGCTAGAAGAATTCATCTAACTTCTCCATCCAATATTTTGTTGTGATTTTGGACGACCAATTGAATGTAGGAGAAAAGAATATAGTATGTGTATGCCCTCTTCTTCTATTGCTACTGTAGGGTCTCCGGTTCTCTTTAATCTGAAAAAATTGCTAGAAAGTCAAATTCTCTTTGAATGCTCTATATTGAGATTTTTACTCTGCAAGATAATCACTCAGAGTCTCATGCTGCAAATATCCTCCATCTCCATGCCATTCATTTCCTTCTGCAAGGAAAGTGGGCATAGTAGGGCATTGTGAAACTTTCTGCACCATCGGTTGCTTATACTACTGATAGGAAGTTCTCATACCTTCTCCATTCTGAAACCATCTTGAGGTTTCCTTTTTCCTTTCCCTTCTCATTTCTTTGATCTCCATGGTGAGATCCCGCATAGATCTAAAAAGAAGTGTGGAAAAACTCAATCCTTCTGCCATTGAATACTTCTTATTTTTCTGCTTCTTCTTCTTATTCCTCTGATATCATGAAATTCCCACAAGCCAAGAAAAATATCATGCTCCAATACCACTGTAATATCCCAAAATGGGAAAGACGAGAATATAGAACATAGGAACAATTCCAAGTAAGAATAAGACGTATAAAACTAGAAAAAATTCGGAATACATAAAAACATCATACATGTGAGCAGAAACATCTGATCCATATCATCATCTATCAATATAAAATGAATATACATGGTGCTCCATAAACGGATACACTCAAGCCATTCAAAGATGGTTGAAACAACTCTACTGAAAACTAGCACTGGAAATTAAAAATTGTTGTTGCTACTGGAAGCTGCTACTACTGGGAAGAAGATCTATGTGCGAGAGGCTGCTATAGTGCTCAGAAATATCCAAGGTTTAAGGCCATGGACTCTACTCAAAAAACCAAACAAAACCCAGAAAAAGGTTTGGTCATCTTTTGAGTTTGGAATTTCGGCCCTTTTTAGGTTGCACACTTCACCCCTGTTGGCTGATTTACGCACTCTCTGGAGAAAAATGCTGATCTAGGGCTGAAATAATGATCTTTCAACTATAATAGCACCCACTCAGCTCACTAAATGAAGGGTTGGTCCCTTCTCCCAATTACCAAGCTCAAAACATGAGATATAGCTCCTCCACTGAATATGCAGTTGCTGCATGCACAATTGCTGGGAAATACTGTGTTGTCTAGGAGGGTTGATGATGTAGCTTGCTAATAGATAATAAAATTATAATCCCAGGCTAATGAAGTGATTCCCGGAGTGAACGATGAATCCCTCACAGGATTCCAAGTTTAGTTTCTTGGAACTTACTCTTCTCCTCAAACCCTCACTGCAGAATTATGCAATTCCTGCAGGAAATGTTGTTGCATAGGAGAATAGATAGATAGCCTGATGCTGGATATGAAAATGAAACTAATGGAAGACTGCAATGGATCCACAGTGTGAAGGGTTGATCCCTCCATAGGTTTCTCAGCTAAAGTACTGAAAACAACCTCCCAACTCTCAAACCCAAGTTCAGGAATGCGTAATTCTTGTAGCCGAAAATGCATATGAGAGTGGCCGAAAGTGGCACTAATTGCTAGATAATGAATGCTTCCAAAGAAAACCTTCCTAGATTAGGCACTCAAAGTCCCTCGTGGGTAAGGTTGGGATTCCCACTTGGGGATACCCAGTGTTAAACAACACAACAAACTTAGCTAAACAACTGAATCATGCAAAGAAATGTCTTATGACAATCAAAAATAAAAATCTAGACTCCCCTTCCTTTGCTGACCTCATCTACCTTTTATGGTTGTGAGACTTCCCTAGCCTTGGAACACCTTAGAACTACACTACACATGTGGCCACTAACCTTTAAAAATACTGCATTGTCCTCCATGATCTCCATCATTGTTGCAATTACTCTCCACTTCCTCCATCATGTGTGCATTTAATGCACCACTTTCTCCATCACTTCATCATTATTGATCCATGATCTTGCATTTATTCCTCCACTATCTCCATCATATTCCTCATTATTTCTCTATGACCTACACTCTTTCTTCATTATTATGTTGCTCCACTACTCCATAATACTGCTCCACTACTCAATTAACCCACATTCACACTATAGAAGTGGATTTTATTCATCTACTGGGTTTATGGGTCCCTCCACCCTTTTATTTACTTAACTAAATAAGAAAAGTAATAACTCTATTATTCCAATTAGATGATGGAAAATTTTGAATATTACAAAAATGATAATGCTACCTTGCTTGATTCGTAATTCATAACTAATGTTCAATGTAATCATAGTGGTATTGGTCCATTTCTTAATTTTTACCATGCTGCATATCCTCTTATTCCATGTCATGATAATTGTCCTCCTTAGGGTGAGTAGTCTCCTGATTACATTCTGGATCTTCTGATAGATGTGTCAAGAACTCCTTGATCTCAGGCTCTAGTGGATGTTCTCCATTGATTATAGTGCATGATTCATTCGTCTCCTTAGATGATTGGTCAGGTAAATCAAAAGACACTTCCAAATCCTCTTGTGGTGGTGGAGAAATGGACAAGTTATTGACTATTGTCAAGAATTTCTCTTCCTGGGAGGTAGAGATCAAGGTCCTAGCATCTGTTAGGGCTTGAGAGATGTCCTTAAAGAGGGCTTTTGGGTGATGATAACATTTTTTTTGGGGATCACATTTTTTAATTCACTCCAACTACAAATATTAAGTAAAACTTCTAGCTATTAAACAGACCAAACATCTATTTACTTGTAATGAAATATGATAAGAAAGCAAAACTGTAATTTTAAGATCAAATATTGATCTATTGTCTTTGAAACGGAAGTCTATTTTATCCTAAAATTAGCCATATTCAAACAACATAGAGTAATGTGAAGAAAAAAAATGATACTGGAAATATAGATCACACATTTCAACGCTCGAAATTAATCTTTATTCTATTGTACTAGAAATGGGAATCAAACTTATTCTATTATGCGAGAAGATATCTAAATTATCCTATCATAATTTAATAACTCAAATCGATGTCTTGAATTAAATCACACTGCTTGAATTAAATGATACTGCTTGAAATTGACTTGAATTAAACAATCATGATGTTGGAGATAAATCACACAATTCGAATGAAGAACATGACATCCATTAAACACAAATTAATTTGCAATTACAATCAGAACCTTTCAAATCATATATTTATATTTGAATCCACACCATATATTTAACTCAAATATCACTATATTCCTATATCATGGATGATCCAATTATAAATATGAATAAATGCTATCTTAACAATAACAATAAAAATTCCAATTCTTAACCAGCTAGCTCCCCCATCAATGTACAACAATTCTATCCTTTTTTCTAAAAATTCGATGCCAGATCTCAATCTGAGAATTACCTTTTTTCTCAGTGCGCAACCTTCTATTTTATAGCAGCAACACTACCCCTTCTTGCTCGGATCTCTACTTACAATTTTAGCATTGTTTGTTAAACCAAAATTAGGTCTGAGACTAGAAAATATGATTTGGCTAAGTTTGGAAGAAAATACAATGATCAGCGCTAATGAAATATTGCCAGTTATGCTCAGCTCAATGCATGATGAGATAATTATTGTTTATTGATGCCTTGAGAGGCAAAGGAGGCACTGTATTTCTTGCAATCATTACAATTGGAATTTGGAATTTTATAATCCTCTGTTTGTAACAATAGAAGGTTGTCCAGATTCATATTCAAGGTTGTCGAGCTTCCCAAAGGAAAGTAATTCCACCTCTAATTTTCTGAAATGGCAGCCATGTGGCTTTACTGATACAAAACAACATTGCACATGACGTGGTAATTTACACGAGCAACCTTGGTTCATCGCAAATAATAAGAACACTGTAATAATTGTAGTTTACCGATATATGACCAAATATCTTATGTTTTACCCGTTCTCGTCTATTCATACGCAAAGCACATCCATTTTTTATAGTGATTCAAAGCATGTCCTTTTTTTATAACGAAAGATAGCTGGAACAATGGGATTCACAATAAAATTCTTCGAAAAGGAATGTGGATGTGATCATTGTCGAGAGCCCGAATGTGCACTTTCAAAGCCCGATATCTGCAACCACACTACAAGAGAATTCATCATTCCTTGGGTCAGATTGAGTTTCTTCAAAGGATCATCATTGGTGTTTATTTTGTCCTTCCCAAAGAAACTAAGCCAGAAGAAGAATCCTAGAAATTTGCAGGGCCCTTCAACAAGTTTTTCCATGTTCCCATCATAGCTAGGAGTAAATACATCACTTGCAATTGACACCAAATAATCGAATGCAGCCATTTGTGATGATTGATTATGAAAAGGATTCAAATTTTTTGGATTCCAAAGCATCTCCTTGCGAGCAATGTTTGGATAGAATGCACGCAAGGCTAGCAATTCACCACCATACATTTGACCAGCATAAATATAAATTCGAGTGTTCTTATCAAAGCCTAAAGCCTTAAAAACCAATGCAGTCTCCTCCAGGTATATGTTGCCACCAAATGCAACTCCTAAGGTACTAATGAATAGCCCAATAGGGTCATTATCAATTACATATTGGAATTTTTTGTGACGACAGTCTTCAAAGTGAATAATTCACGCATCAGCTTTACCAATTTTTCAAAACCCGAGTATGTACAAATGTGAATTTCTTTGAAAGCTAGGGATAGATGCTCTCTGTTAGATTAAAACCTTAACAGGGCCTCATATGGTACAAGGAAATAAAAAAATATTGAAGAATTATACATAGACTTTCAAAATGCATCCTAAGTTGTGGCCAATGAATTGAATATCAATCGATCAGACTGGGGTTGTCGATGTTGAGTTTGATGTCAATACATTGTTAGTTATTTTCTTCCATACAATTGGAGAAATAAAAGTCCAAATGAATAGCCTTGTAGCAAGCCATTCATTCACAATATCCACCCATTTACTAATCCAGCCAAAATCTATGATCCACCTTTCAATCGTTTGGTGCAATTTCCAACCAATAAATAGCATATCGAAGTACATGGCTCCCATGGAGAAAATAAAATGGAAAAATCCATAGCTATATGGAATATCATCCCCTTCCTCGACTTCCTCGACTTCATCTTGCTGAAATTGGAAAGATTTTGAATTCACACCTGTGGAAAATTTTGTTATTACTATTGCAAGCATTGCAATCATAAAACTCATAAAAATTACATTATATAGGTATTGTTCAACAATATCTATGCACAATCTCATCTTGAGACTCGAAAAAAGGTGCAGAATGTAGTTTTTCAATCTTTGATATTGAATTTGAGTTGTTGCTTTTATGCATGAGAGGAATCCGTACTTAAATGTGTTTTAGGAAGCATTCCTACACTGCTGGTGCTAGTACATGACTTATTCACCTGCCACCAAGACGACATATTATTAATAAAATTTATACAAATAACTCTGCAAATTAATTAACAAGAATAATTCATAATTTAATAACTATTGCCTCTTAATGCCTCTAAATATCAACTTAATAATATAATAATGAGTAAAAACACTAGTCACAAGCATATAATCATTTGATAAAAATTGTAAAAATATGGACAAAAAGGTCGCTCAACGAATGGCCAAAAGAACGCCAAAATCACTATCCTGGAAACACGTTGAACAATGAAATTTTGAAACATTAGGCTGCTTCAGGATTGGATTTTCCATGGGATGATGTTATGCCTTACATAAATGTCATGAAACTAAAGTGATGATTTTTTAATATATGTCTTGCATCGATTAGTGTGTATATATCCACCTTTTCTTATCTTCCTTTTCCCTAACCTCATATGCTTGAATTGTGTGAGAGTAAACAACAAAGTCGATGGGGCATTTGTATGGATTTGTAACACAAATTTTGAAATGTGGGCCCCTTAATCATCTTGATGTAATGCACTGCAATTCAAGCACAACGCCTAGTGTGCGACGATAAACAAAACCTTGGCAATGTTAACATGTCCCTTTAAACCCTTCTAATTTCACCCTCATAAGTCTTATGTATGTTGTTACCTTGAAGTACTATCACACCTTTCTCAATATTCCTTGAAAATTAATTTGATATCAAAATTTCACGCACAATAAGAGTAAGTGCTAATAATATTATACATTGCAATAAAAGCATTGTCACATTCTAAACATTAAGACCTAAAATTGAAACAAATAAGGTATTGTGTCTCTAAAGAATTTATTATAAACTTTAGAGATATTTTTTTCAAATAATGTCGTATATACCACTAAGGTGGATGTTGGAACTGGGTCTCCTAAACAAGCTGCGAAACCAGTCCATTTTGGTTATTTTGGTTATATTTAGTATAGTGTTGGGGCTTTGGGGTGGGTCAAAGCCCCGAAAAGCATTGTAATGGGGTTAAAGGGTAAACTAGGGGTTCAAAAACCATGCGTTGCGGACCATAGGATTGTTAAAGATAGATTGTTATAAATAGAGAAGCATTTTGGATTGTAAAGGGTAAGAATTTGATGAGATATTGATATGATCTATTGTGTAAGCGATCTGTTTGGGTTTTGGGGAATGAACTCCTATTGGTTGTGTGCGCGGGGATCCTAGTCCAGCTGTGTGTGGACCCTGCTGCTGTGTGTGTAGGTTGAGAAGGGAATTGTAAGGGTGATGAATGAATGAATATGCTAGATTATTAGACCTGAACCTGTGAGTACTATTGTATGGATTGTGGATAATTATTGTGTTATGCCTCTTCTGTCTTTGCGCTGTGAAGGTCTTTATATTGAATGATTGGATCTGTTATGTTCTGGTTCTATTATGATGTGAACGTCTGTGTACTGAAGTAGATCTAGATCTGAATCTATTCGGGTTATGTATTGTTGTGTTGATGTTATAAGAAGTATATAATAATAGATCTAGTGCACGTGGATGCGATTGGATACATATATAACCATGCACAGAGACTCGATAACCTAAATAAATGCAGCCTCATTGCCTTACTCTTCCTTTCTCAGGGTGCGGAAACGTGATTCCAGCACCCACCCATACTACTTTGAGTGAGACTATGACCTATGCAAGTAGATCACTGCCAAAAGGGCCAGTAGTATATGGGATTGTTGGAAAAACTTGCACATCGAACATGGGTCAGGACCCCTTAAGCCAAAAAATGGTTCCGTTTCTGGGATAGATCTGAGAAATGGAATAGGTAATTATAAGAGAATACTGGAAGCCTGAAAGAAAAGAGATCGAGGACTGGTTTGAAAGGTAGATCTAGGAGTTTGCAGTAAGAGAAAACTGCAACGAAAAAATAACGAAAAAAAGGTGGAAGAATAGGTATGTTCTCACTGAAAGCTACAAAATATTCTTTGTAACATTTGCAATTGAGCTTCAGGAGTGGCTGGCTAGGCTGGTAAAATTCTAGAAGTGCTGGAAGGATGAGCGAGTCACTCAGTGGACTCTAGATCTGCTTGAACAGCTGGAAAGAACTGATAACACTATTAAACGCATAGTAGATCACTGGGTAGATAGTGTGCTTTGATGCTTTGTGACAGAATTCATGATTGATCAGTCTGTATCCTACTCTGAGGCCAAGCGATGATTTTTCAAAGGATTCTTGGTTAAGTTTCTAAGGACGTTACCTTTACTAATCAAGAATCTATTGTGCGAAAAGAGCATTCTGTGTAGCCATACCTACTGAATGTCCTTGGATCCATTGGGGAGTGAAACATGCAGTGGTAAGTATTATCAGACCAACCTTGACAGAGGGAGGGCCACCTATAGCCCAATAAAGGAACCAGCCACATCACCACCTAGGGCACGCAGCGGCAAGAATGCACCTACAACGTCATCCCTGGATAGTGATATGGCTGCGCATATGAAAATACCTACCTTCAAGGGGGTGAGAGATGAGGACATGGATCGATTTTGGTTTGTTGCAGACTCTGTATGGACTACACAGAACATGGCGTGTCATACAATAAAAGGGGCACAACTGTCTTTAGCATCCGAAGACATAGCTCTGGACTGATAATGCTATGTGTTGCCCAGAATGGAACTGCCTCCATTCAGGATATTAAGGATGCTCTAAAGCAATAATTCCGCAAACCAAAGTCCTATTCCTAGTTAGTGGCATACGTGAAGGACTTCAAACAAGGTGCATCTGAATCAGTGTGGGAGGCGAATCAACGGTTAAAGAAGGCGCTCAGGGAAGGAGGGTTCGAGTATGATGATAGGAAACATATGGAATGGCTCATCGCCATGTTGTTACCTCAACTACGCACACCTATGAATCAGTAGACCTTTGAATCGTAGGAGAAAGCTGTAGAAGCTACTATGAAGTTAGAAGCTGCTCCCTGGCAGGATACCTCAAGAGTCCAAAATATCTAGGAACAACTTGGAGCCATGCACCTAGAGATACAGAACCTACGAAAGGAGTGAGGAAAAGACATATGCACAGAACTCTGGTGTATACGTTGCTGAATGTCTGGTCACACAAAGGATCGGTGCCTTCTACTGAGTGATTATATGCAAGCTGGAGGACCTAGCCCGCTACACCTAGGGGTAAGTAGGGAGCCTGTCCTGTTGTGACCATGATCAAGCGGGTCTATGCTATGGTGTGATGACTATCGGGTAGCAGGCCTACACGATACAAACCATTACCCACGGTTGGGTGTGTATGTCCCAGAGCTAAAAAAAACAATGGTGCCGCTTCTGTCGATCTGTAGGGCATGATGAGCAGAATTTTCAAACATATGACTTGATGATGGATCGCGGGAACCTATATCAGGTGCAATCTGACCCTGCATCACCTAGATTGGCTGCGCACTTTGGAGGATCACCAGCTCGCGGCAGAGGAGGCCGGGGAGGAAGAGAAGGTCGAGGATGAGGCCAGCTGATCTGTTATAATTGTGGAGAGACATGGCACTTTTCCATAGAATTCCCTAACCCCACCAAGCCATCGTGTTAGTACTGCAAATAGCTGGATCATAAAGTAGAAGACTACCCGATCTTAATAGCCAGAATGCAGGAAAAGCAGCCTACCCCTACACATAACATACAAAGGGTTAAAAATGAGCTAAGAGAAGTAGACCCAAGTGTAATGGTCATAACATGGAGTGGGTTGAACACTGAGGGAAACAAAGAGGTACCCTGCGAAGAACAGGCACAACCAACAGCCCCTGCATAGTCTCAAAGTGAGGAAGAAATTGGGATCTTTTTGAAAGCATGTCTGAACTTACTCAGGAACTTGCAGGTTGTAAGCATCCTCCTAGATTTAATGAACACCTATGCAGCTCAACCCACCTTGATCCCTAAGACCAAGGACGTGCACAAATTGTACAGCTCTAAGAAACGCATAGGGAAAGAAATGCGGCTAACTGCACAAATCAGGGACTATGAAATGGATCAGGTTATCTTGGATCTTGGATCTAATGCCAATGTTTTACCTAAGAAAACACGGCAACAAATGGGGAAGCCTAAATTAGAATGGTCCACTATCCAGATGCACATGGCGAACCAACATAAAATTATTCCCTTGGTTAGGTTAACAAAGGTTATGGTTGACATTGCAGGGGCAAGGGTCCTAGCTAACTTTGAAGTGATTGAGATAGTTGAAGGTGCGGACCCCTGCCTTGTGCTCCTCGGAATAGATTAGGAAATGGAAATGGGAGGAATTATTAACCTAAAGAAACAAAGCATGGTGTTCGAGAGCGGAGGCACACGTGTTGTAGTACCCCTTGATCCAACAAAAGGTGCCCGGTATAGTGAGCCTATCCATACGAAGGAAAAATTAGATCATATCTATAAGATCATTGCACAGGATGAAGATTGGGTTAACCCCATGGATGAAGGGATGCTCTATTAGGAAAAGGACAGTGAGTGCTTGTCCATCTCTGATGAAGAGATGGAGAACTCACAGAGCTGGCTACATGAGGTTTCGGCACTTCGCAGCCTTCAGACTATTAAAAGCTTCCATCGCATCTCTATCATGGAATGAACCTTGCCTTGCCAAGAGGCTACCAATGACACTATGAAGCCTGCAAAGCCTAAGGGGCCCATGGAATGTAGAACTGAGGCACTACCACTAACTCGGTATGAAGCACCCACGCAGGGACCTGTCTCCCCTGCCCAGACGAAGTGCTGGAATAGGGTAATCCTGCGTATAGAGACCCCCTTAACTAGATGGACCCCAAAATCGGTCGACCCACGTGGTGACCTACTCGCTTAAAGGTGTGCTTGACCCTTTCCCACCCAGATTACAGATCTATCTACAATCATGAGTATCCAAGAGAATTTATGGATGACTGAAGAATTAACTAGCCTACAGACGTATAACGAGCTGTCCTGCACAAAATTGATGCTTCCACGATCGACATAACTACCTCGAAAAGAATCCCAATCAACTTAAAGGCTCACCATGTGTCAACCGTCCACCGAAGTATGGAAGGACCTCCAACACGTCAGCCACACCCTGGCATCACGACGATGTGACCTTGAATACAAAAGAAGAATATCAACTCATCCAAAGTTAATGCGAAAAGACACTCACAAATGCAGGAAAAGGGCAGTAAATTATTAACATCACCATTTATGATCAAGGGTACATGCCACATATGACCTACATTGCCATTAAGTAACTTCGACTGGGGCGTGGATGGCTGGAAGAGGCTAGCTCGCACTATTTATTCAACTTTCAAGTGGTATTGGCTACCTAACTTATGTTTCCTTCTAATTATTTTTTCGATTTATGCTGCTTGTCTCTCTGGTATGGACCTCGGCACATAGGAGGAATAGATAAGAGGGCTGGAAGAAGTTGAGTGCAGAAATAGGAGTGCACGAAGGCCGCCTGGAAGGATTAGCTTCGAACTAAGTTCGGCAGGAAGCCTGCGATACCGAAGCCTACTACGACAGCTCTACTAATTCCAACCCCCGCCCACCAGAAGCAACATATGTTCACTCCCCCACATTGTCACTTCGGAATCAAGTTTTGAGGACATACAAGTCAACTTAGCACGGCTGTCTACTATAGAACTATGAAGCCTATCTACCAGTGTACTGCAAGAGGTACACCACTGCGGCCGAGAAAGATGCAAGAAGTATGACCTGACCCCGGAAGAACATGCCCAGTGAATTTCCGTGGTCACTATTTCCACACAAACTATTCAGGATCAACTGGCACAGGGAGACCAATTATTTGAAGAAGCTATACATCTCTGGATGAAAGCACTACACCACCCCATGCTTCAGCATGTCCAAAGGGATTTGACACAAGCAGAAGATGCTCTAGATCGACTTCGGGCTTCCACACCTCCCCCTAGCCATGCGCAATGCCTGGCCACCCTGCACCAAATTGAGGACCTTCACCACTCCAAGAAGGTTGCATACAAAAAGTTGAAACTATGGACTGATGTTGCACTCCAGCTTGCACATGATATGCAGTCTGCCATTGCATGCCTCCATTGGTTGTTGGAACGTGTTGGTCTGAATCTCGACGGGCCTGATTCTCTGGCAATGATCAACATTGCGCAACTCACAGCGGCTCGAATCAAGGATGTTCTTCCACCCCTCCTTCACTCCTTGGCTACCTTACACACATAGATTGAAGGTGTGCCACCAAAGTGACTCAGGATGAGTCACAAGATAGTGTTGGGGGACTGTTGGAATGGCGTCTCCTAAACACGCTATGAAACCAATCCATTTTGGTTATTTTGGTTATATTTAGTATAGCACTGGGGTTTTGGGGTGGGTAAAAGCCCCGAAAAGCATTGTAATGGGGTTAAAGGGTAAACTAGGGGTCCAAAAACCATGGGTTGCGGACCATAGGATTGTTAAATCTAGATTGTTATAAATAAAGAAGCATTTCGGATTGTAAAGGTTAAGGATTTGATGAGATATTGATACGATCTATTGTGTAAGCAATTTGTTGGGTTTTTGGGGAACGAACTCTTGCTGGCTGTGTGCGCGGAGATCCTAGTCCAGGTGTGTGTGGACCCTGCTGCTGTGTGCACATGTTGGGAAGGGAATTGTAAGGGTGATAAATGAATGAATATGTTGGATTATTAGATCTAAAACTATGAGTACTATAGTATGGATTGATGATAATTATTGTGTTATGCCTCTTCTATATTTTCACTACGAAGGTCTTTATCTTGAATGATTGGATCTATTATATTCTAGTTCTACTGTGCTACGAACGTCTGTGTACTGAAGTAGATCTAGATATAAATTTGTTTGGGTTATGTATTGTTGTGTTGATGTTATAAGAAGTATATAATAATAGATCTAGTTCACGTGGATGCGATTGGATAAATATCTAACCCTATGAAGAGACTCGATAACTTGAATAAATGCAGCCTGCTTGCCTTACCCTTCCTTTCTTAGGGTGCGAAAACCTGGTTCCAGCACCCACCCATACTACTTCGGGTGAGACTGTGACCTACGCAAGTAGGTCACTACCAAAAGGGCCAGTAGTATAGGGGTTTGTTGGAAAACCTTGCACACTAAACCTGGCTCAGGACCCCTTAAGCCAATAGTGGATTTAAAGATTTAGTCTTGGTTATGTGAACAACCCTTCCTCGAACCTAATGTAATATCCCTGAATGGGAACAACAGTAATATTAAACAATACTGCTTAAAAAATAACACAGTTAAGCAGAGTAAGTGCAAGAGGCCAATATGGAGGCTCAAAATTTACATATATATCAGCAAATTATTTTAAAACAAGGCCCATACAATGTATAACAGGAAGTAGAAGATCTACACAGAATAAATCCCTCATAAGAGGTGTTGTAATCACATGTATTTACTGCAAAAAGGCTTCACATCGTTATTTTATAGAGCATACAACAACTCTAGATTGCAAATTAGATCTAGAGAAAAATAATGCATGAATAGTCAGATCTATGATAGATCCATACATTATAGTGTCTCTACATTACATATCCCTTGGGGTTTTCAACAAAACATGAATCACAGGGAGTAGATCTGAGATCTTATGCAGCAGATCTACAGAATGATTCATAATTTATGAAGTAAATAAAAAAGTATTCAGATCAGATCTGAATATGACATGGAATAGATCAGAATAGATCATAAATCCATGGATCACCATAGTGAAAGGCAGGTTCCCATCACTAGAGATCACTCCTCAAAGTTTTCCAAAAGACCCCGCAACTTTTCTCTTGTAGATAATACAGTCCTGGAAGATAAACTACACTGTAGAATTTAAGAACAGTTTGGCTTGATGACAATATGTATATTTGAAGCTCCAATCAACTAATAATATCTTGCCAATGGGATAGAAGGCTTTCCCACTGAAAAAAGGCATTATAATGGCCCAGATCTGAGTAGATATAGCCTCCACTTGCTGCAGCTTACAAGGAAAACCAAACCCTTAACAGGATCTAAGTTGTAGTTGGAAGATGAAGCTTAGCCAAATGCCTGATAGTGGACAAGATTAGCAAGACTCTTCCAAGAGTCCTCTCAAGGAAAGAGGTGGGATTCTCGATCAGGAACACCTAGTGCTAAACAACAAGATAATGATATATGTCTAAATAGGAAATATATTTAGAAATATAATATGTTCAACAACCTTCTTCGGATGTCCTCCTCTTCCTTTTATAAGATAAAAGTCTTGTAAAACCCTAAACCATCTCAATGATTTAGCTCCTTTCACATGTGTAGCCTCCATCTAAAACTGCTTTGTGCATCTAGGAGGTTCACTGCATCTAGAAAGAATTGTTGATTTGGTCCTGGTTGACTTGTTCAAATGATCTAGCCTCTTTCAAACCTAAGTGTGCTTATGTAAATAGCCCAAATTTAGCTTTGTTCACATGTGGCATTGATTTATTTTGCTGCTTAGGAGTTTTATTGATCCTCCTTTACAATTTTATTCATGAAATAGAAAAATGAAACAAAATTGTATATTCCCATTAGCTCGGGCTAATTGGGAATATTACAATCCTCCCCTCTAAAATGTTGCTTGTCCTCAAGCAACTGATAGGGTGAGTGCTTCAAAAATTCTCCTCCATTGGTGACACCATCAAATATCAATCTTTCTTCACAAGCTAAGTGTTCACCAATCCAACCTTCCATGAATAGTTCCTCCAAAGTCATTATGAGATGCACATAGTCCATCCCACAAGGAGTCAAGAATTCCAATGAAAAAAACATGGTTGAACCAATACTCTCCCTGAAACATGTAGCATAAGGGGCATAGAGTGTCTCCATCCCATGTGGTACATACAAGCTCCCCATCCTCCCTCCATACAACCCCATAAAAGGTACAACTATATCATCCAAGTATGGAAGCAAAACTACATATATACAAACAGAAATTTGAGCATGAGGAGGTGGGTCATAGTCCCACATATGATACTAGTGTAGTACATCTCCTGCCCGCATTAGATCAAGGTATGGTAAGTGGTTTCCCCACCGCTTACTTACTGCACATTCCATCTCACTATGGCTAGAAGTGTGAGATATTTTTGGCTCCTTTGGGAAGCACCCATCATGAAAGAAAATCTCCCTTTGCACAACAAGGGAGTGGCAAACTTCAGAAATTTTAGTGGCCCAATTTTGGCCATGAGATTTACATGATGCATCACTCCTCCTTGGAGTCATGGCTTGCATAAACATGGTGAAAGAATATGAAAAATCAGAAAATGAAACTTTCTTTACATGATCATATCCTTCACCAAGAATGTCTCTCATACACATGGAGTTGTGCATGGATCTTTCTCCTCTTTCAAAAGAAGGAAGAGATGGCTGAAATGACTCTTGCATAGAGTCCCATGGCTGCCCCAACTCCACATAGCTCATGCATTCTTGAAAATTCTGATGTATTTCTTATTCCAATCCTTCCCAATCAAAGCTCCTCATGATGATGTTGTAGGTCTTCATAGAATAGGTAGGGCTGAAACAAAACTCTGTGTAGGCCATTTGTAGCATCCTCTCCTTAAGCTTGGAGGCTCTATGTAAGAATACCCTATCATGATGATAAATGAATCCCTCATGGACTAGATAGCTCTCTTCATGCAGTTGGTCATCAAGCATCATACAAGTGTGAAGATCTTTGTAATAATCTAGCAACAGCTGGGATTTCCAATATAGATCTACACTCCCCAAAAATGACAGCACTGATGATGCATCAACAGGAATGTCTGTCATGTTGCTGATATCTATTTGACATTTCCTATGCCAAAGGTTTATGTTGGAAGGACATACCTTCCTTTCTCTTCCTCCAACAGTGTAGAATCATAAATGAAAGTGGGTGATGATGATGAGAGAAGAGAATCCCCCTCCTTCTTGAGCTTACCCAAACCTCCCAGTGCTATAGCTTTGTCTTCAAATTCTCCAATCCCTCCTGGATATACGTTTGGAGCAGCAAGTTGTGAGGTCTTCCCCACAAGATCTCAATCAAGTGGCCTCCTAGGTGGTTTACCACTAGATAAGAGTGTCCCATGTAGAAATCTCATGAAAATAATAGATGGGACAGTGAGGTCCTTGCTTCCACTACGCAAATCCATCTCTGTTTTCTATGTGGAAGTGTTATGTGAGGGGTAAGTATGCATGCCTTTGATCATTTCAGGTTCACCACTCTTCTTTTCCACCCATTCCATTTGCAAAGCCTCCCAATCAGTGGTGACTTTCCCCAATGTAATCAACCATTGAACACCCAAGATAACATTGGTGTGTGGTATGTCAACTACAAAGAAGTGGTCCACAAAAGTGTAGGATCCCATGGTGACTAAAAGTGATGGGACATAGTGCATGCACTGCATTGTTCTATCTCCTAGGACCAAAATAGAGAATCCCTCAAAATTATCAGTGGGTATTTCCCTCCTTTGCACGAGATGGGCATCAATAAAGTTGTGGGTAGCCCCACTATCAATCAATACATAAACCCTCTGATTCATGATTGAACCTTGAACTCTTAAGGTCAAGTACTTAGGTACACCTCTCAAAGATGCAATATTTCCTCCAATAGGAGAAAAGGCTTCATTTCCATCTCCTGATGGTGTTCGATCTCCTTCAAAATTTTCAGCGATGTGACCTCTTCTTGGTTCATCATCTTCATCCTCTTCAATATCTGAGAAGACCTCTATGTAATGTGCTTTACCAGTAGCAAATCTATGTCCTAGTACCCATGCTTCTTGGCAAGTGAAGCATAGCTTATTTCTCTTTAGATCTCTCTGGACTTCATCATCAAGAGGATTCTTGTATGAGCTCTCCTTTTAAGGAGCATCTTTCTCTTCCTTTCCTTTAGAAGGAAAAGAGGGCTTGTGCTGAAAGTTTGCCTTTGATTTTGGCAAGGCATCTTGAAGATCTCTAGCCCTCTTAGTGGCATCATGCAGGTAGTGGGCTTGGTAGATTTTACCAACCCATGAAGAGGTTCATCTAGGCCATCGATGAACATGTACACCCTTCTTGCTGCAGACAAATTAGGAACAATAACAGATAATCTCAAAAATTCAGAGATATAAGACTTTGTATTACTTGATTTCTTAAACTTTGCAAGGCTCATGAAAGGTGCCTCTAGATATTTTATGTCAAAAATTTCCACCAACCTCCTAGTGAACTCAGAATAAGCAGTCACATTGGCATGACCCAATGTGGACAAGCCATGGAATCACCAGTTTTGTGCTTCACTTTCAAAGTGTAGCGTTGCAATCTTGATAGCTTCCATCTTAGGGACTTTGTTCAACTAAAAGTAGATGTCTAGTTTTTCTACCCATGTTTTGGAAAAACAAGTGGATGACCCATCAAACTTGGGTAAAAATAATCTGCCCATATAGTGATGTCGATCATGATTCTGAGTGAATCCACCATCTCTATGCTAATGCCTTGGTCTTCTTTTGTCCTTGAGGTGACTAAACTCTTGAAAACTCAAGTGATCCTTGAATCTCTGATTCTAAGACTCATATTCTTCAAATTATTCTTCAAGGTATGCTTGCTCTTGAGGCCCTTCATTTTCCACAGCCAAAAAGGTAGGCATGGTAGAGAATATTGATTCTATGAGAGACTACCTCTTAGAGTAGGCACCAAAGACATAAGAAATCATTATGGTTAGGGTTTTAGTATTAAGGAAAAGCGACCAAGACATTTTTCTAGGTTTTCATCATGTAAAAAGAGGCTAAAGGAGTTATTTTATGGTTTGAGTATGTGAAAATAGGTGTAAGAAAGCTATTCACAACGCCAAAGGTTCGAAGAGCTCTAGGCTCGTGAAGGATTATGTAATGGCATGTAGAGTAAGGATAATGCAAGGGTAGATAAAAAACCATTGTATTGGATGCGAGAAGATGAATGCACAATTTAATACAACATACATGGAAATGATACAATGCAATGCTAGGTGTTAGGGTCCAAGGGTTTATGGATCAAATTTCTTTGTCTGTTCTATTCTTTTTGAGATTTTGTGTAGTTGTTTATCCTATGAACATTTGTTGTCATAGTCTAAATAGTTATTGTCTCGGGTCACTACAATTTTTTCATAAAGGGTCCTTAAAGAGAAGAGAAAAATTGTGAGATATTTAGTCTATGAGAAGGTCATCAAGTCATTTTCTCATATAAATGCATTTAGGTTTCAAGGGTTGAGCATCACTTGTAAAAACCATGAATAAAACAAGTCTAGTTCATTTATTAAGGTTTTTTTGAGTATGTTGTTAATATAATTCATGCCCTAATTCACCATTCACAACTCATGATCCCTTTTATTTACCCCTACCATATACTTTTTCATTTCTATACTCCTTTCATATAGCCTATTTCTTATACTCCCTTCCATACACCCCCTAAATTTAACATCATATCAACAACACCCGCCTTAGCTCACCTCTCATCATTATTGCTACTACAAATCATAACCATCATTTATATTTTCTTATCATAATAACCATAATAACCCTTTATCCTATGTTCATATCCATGACCAAACAAAACAAGAGGCATAATTTTGAATCTCTTTTGATACTAAACTCATTCTCTCTTTACTACACATTTCACACTCTTCTCTATGAAAATTGACTATTACACAGCACAAGGACGAGAGCAGTCTGACAGGCGTTCGAAGACAAGTACTTTTCAACTGTGGGAAAACTACTATGCAACCACTACATAAGTTCTTATGTTGCACAGTCGTTAAGAAATTGTTATGCAACCACCTCCAACTCCTTGAAGAGGTCTCACCGCTTCAAATTGGGGTTTCTTGTTGTCTGAGGTAGGGGATATAACTTTCCAACTATAGTTCTCCCTTAAAAATTTATTTATACCTTAAATGATACAATCTCTCTAGGTTTTTTGCAAAATCTTTTCATAGACCCTATGTGTCAATTAGTCTATGTTTGAATATGTTGAAGTGTTCAAGGTTTATCTGTCACTTTATATGAGTCAATGTGTGTCTATAAATGACCCTCTGATTTTAATTTCATGATAGTTGTCACATTCCATATACATCACATACATCGAACTATAAAAAAGTTTCCAGGGCATCAAAACAAAAAATTCATTTAAATCTTGTGGAAAAACCTATCAGACACCTTTGCATTGTGCTTTTAGTTTTTCCATTGTGTTGTTATTTAATTACCTTTCCCCCACAAAATTAGCGTTCCACGAAAACATAGTTGAACTCTACGCTCTAGGTTTCGAAAGGCCAAATGGAAATCCCAAGGAATAGAGGTAGAAAAAAAGGAGGAGAAGTGGTTCACATTGAGACTAGAATTCTAGACATGGTGAAATTTGACCCTTCCATTACAGTGGAATTTGAAAAAATTGGGTGCATATCCTTTTGTGAGAAATTCCATGCACATGGCCACCATTTTCAACTTGCAAGCATGTTTTCCCTAAACTTCAAAGGTGACAAGGTAAAAATTGGTGATCTAGAGTTTACAGTGTGTGAGGAAACTATTTCTCAAGCTACATAATTTCCTTTACAAGGTGAAATTTGGTTCAAATGGAAATAATTATATGCATCACACTTTAAATAGTTTGTAAAACCCCAATACAAGGACAAATATTGCACCACATTTCCAAGGAATTATTTTTGAATCACTATACTTAGTTGTTAAAGGTCATCTAGAGATAAATTACACGTGAGGGCTGCTTTAGCAAGGTGTATCAGTACCACAGCATATTGCTTATGGATTTCACTAGTAAGAGGATCTTGAATTTACCCTATTACCTATTTAAAATCCTAGGCAAGCTGACATAAAGGGTGCATTCCAAAGGAGACAAACTCTTCCCTATTTTATTTCATTTTTCGTTGATCAAAATGTTGGTTTTACATGAGATTGAGAAAAGAAATATGTCTTGGGACCTTTTTTTGTCAACTATAGGTATGTTGGGTCATACAGACATTTCTCCAAGGGAAGCACATGAGGAAGAGCCCAAGGCTGAAAAAACAGTGAAAGAATCGGTGAAGGGTAAGAAAGTATCTAGTAAAGGGAAAGGCAAGATCTAAGTGGCACAAGAAGATGAACAATTTCTATATAGACCAAGGACTAGATTGAGGAATAGATCTTCTACAAAGAAGATAACTAAGGAGCCAACTCCTCAAAATACCATTTATTTTTCAGAAGATATCTCAAAATAGGGTAGAGGTTGGGAGGAACAATATGTTCATATGGAGGACAAAGATCTTGAACTCACAAATTTGGAAGACAACCTTGCCAAAGCCCATATTAGGATCTCTTATTTCTAGAAATAAAATAGAGAGCTCAGGAACACAGTAGGAAAAGAAACCTAGCAAAAGGAAAGTGATTTTTCTAAGAGGCCTCTTAGACCCACAACTTAGGAAAAAGGAAAAGAAGTAATTGATGTGGAGGAGAAAAGAGAACCTGGGGTGAAAACAAGGAAGCCCATGACAAGATCAACAACTAAATGGAAAGAGTAGATGAGGGAGAATTTTCAATCAACAGAGAAACCATAATTTGATAAGTGAAAGGAATACCAAAGGTTGTTTGAGTAAATTGAAAGATGTCAACAACAATTTATTGAAATAAAAGAAGATAATGAATAATTCAAAAGGGTTGTTAGAGATACCATTGTGGAAATTGATACCTGGGTTAAGTGGGTTTTAAATGTACTCTTCCCCTACATAGAAAGGTGAAGAGTTATTATACAAGAAATTTTATTTTGAGGAGAAGATTGAGGATAATGACGCAGAAGTTGACAAGGGCTAAGAGATAGCTAAAGAAGATCAAACAGTCACCTAGAAATCTACCCACAATAACAAAACCAGCTAAGGAAATCAAAATAACCTCCAAACCTTCATCCAAAATGAAGAGAAGAAGGTAGTTTTGGTGTCTCATTTTGATAACATATGCTATATCATTTGCTAAAATTTAAATTTGTGTAGTTTATGACTCATTTTGTAGTTACCAAGGGTTACTTTTTTTTATAGGAAAATTTTGATGATTTTTTAATTTTGATATCTACTATGATTCATAAGGTACAAGTGATGGATTGTTGGAAATTGCTTTGTTTTGAAGAGGGAAATGACAGTCAAACCTAGAAATTTGAAATTTTGTTACGCAATTGCTGCACAAGTGGTGAGTGGGCATATGGTGGGTCCTAATCCAACACAGTAGCATCGTCATCATACTCATCAACTCAGTTTCAGTTAGCATGACCCATGACTATTATCAGACGGAGACTATTGCACAATTGTTGCACAACTCATAATTTAGTTTTTTTTTCAGTTAGTTTTGGACCTTTTTTTTTGTGCTAGTGACCAAGATAGGGACGAAATACGTATATAATATAGGGTTGTTTTTTTTAAAATAATGTTGAATTTTTTATCTTAGCCTTATCCTAGCTTTAGATTTAAAACTTGATGTTTCTAAGTTGAGTTTTTTTGATACTCTTAGTGGATGAAATATAAATTGTATCTAGTTTATGAATTTTCACTCTTCCTAAATGTATTTAAACTAAAACATATATGGATAGAGGGTTCAGACTTGGGATGAGTCATGTGTGTTTGTTTTGTTTTGATGAAATAAAATTATCAGTGCAGAGAATTTTCCACTTGACCGGAGATTCTTGTGCAAGTATGGATTTAAAGTTTATGTGTCTCTTCTTATGTGCATGTTAGTCTCTATGTATTTGTTAAATTTTCACTTTTAAATTTCCTCTAAATAATTTTCATAATTTATCTATTTTTGACACTTTGAATGATTGTTTTAATTTCTAAACTATGATTGAATTCATCCTCATGTAGGTTCTCCATTACAATATTCTTCTCGATATTTGGTCAAAAAATATATTTTCGGAATTCATTTGATGCTATGTTACATGCTATTAGATATCTTTGTGTATTTTCAAGTTACTTTCAAAACTCACTCACTATGCTATCACAGATGTTATGACTTCAAATAATACTTTCCTTGCCTCTGTTTTCATAGGTGTCTCATGTAAGCTCTAAAAATTTTGTGTAAAAAATATGAATCATGGTTCCATGCTTAATGGCCCTCCGTCCTAAGTTTGAAAACCACCAACATTAAGTCCTATTTTACCTTTAAATATTTTTCCTCAAGCTGATGTCCTTAATCTTCATTGTTTATACATTTGACATCATTTCGAGTGACAGATTCCCCTCCGGTTGGAGAAGCAAAGTTTCTATCCAAATTAGGTTTGTGGTTACCGCTATAATACTATTCTCATCCTATAGGTTAAATTAGATGGTGCTAACATTCTTGCAGTGCTGCCAAGGAACAAGAGATAAATTTTCCCTACGAAGACTTATCATTTTGAGGACTATATCCTAGCCCTATGCGTGAGAGGTTTCTAGGCATCAATATGCTGAAAAAAACCTTGAACTTTGTTGTGATCAGTTGCATGTGAATTTGAGTGAGGAAATATGGCTTTGAGGAGATACCCTAGGGAAAATCTTGATCCAAACCCTCCAGAAATTGTAAACAATCATGAAAATATTCTTATAAAAAATAAAAAATACGAAGAAATTCTAGGGATTTATATTCCCCTTGGAAGATCCTACTCTCTACCTGAATAGTTTCTTACAGTTGAAGATGTCATTTTCGATTTTCCCTTTTAAAACTCTCCTTTTAGGATAAATTCCAAGTCTTTTATTACTAAAATTGTCATAGATGGCTTAGTATTGAGGCTCTATATCTCACCTCCAAAGTATAACACTAGTGAGTTTGACAGAAACGTATTATATCAGTTTCAAAATATTGAGGGTTTAGTAAATAAGTTGCACCAAACTGCTAAAAAGGTAGCCATTTTCTAGCATAGAATCCCTATCTCATCTGTAGCCTCTACATCATTTGTTGTACCTACATCTGCTACATATTATTTTATAGTTTCTTTAATTCCACCTCTCATCTCAATTCCTATATCATCCATTTTTTATGCATCACCTATAATGGTTGTGGCTTGATATCACTAGATTATCCAAATATTTGTATTCTTTTGATTCTAGCAGTGTAATATTCCCAAAATTTCACCTAATGTTTGGAATATTAGAGTTCTTAACTTTATTAATGAATTAAGTAAATAAAAGGTTGGAGGGACCCATAATCCTCAATATGAATAAATATCCACTTTTTGTGTGTGAATGTGGATTAATTAAGACTAGATCTACATAATGAGGTAGTTGAGCAACTACTAATGTGAATGGAATTGGAGATCATGTCTCATTAATGAGATAGA